>APFE031056910.1:96852-152460 GCA_000404065.3 Pinus taeda | reverse complement strand
AAAAAATGAAAAGATTACCGAGCGTTTCTTTTACACTCGTTAAAACGGAATTAAAAGGCGGTCCCCTTATAGCCCTTTTCTGACCGTAAAAACAGGAAAAGATTGCCGGATTTTTGTCGTTTCAAATTCGATATTGGAAATAAAACGACGTGTCCTTGATCGCTTTTTACTTTTCAGGTCAAAGACACTAACTATGAAAATATCCTTGGTCGCCAGATCAAGCGGTTCTCCTAGGTATTATTTTATACTTTTTCGGGCTTAGGAGACACAACTTTACGAAAAAGTTCAATCTGGAGTCTTCTAAGTTTTTCAGACTCTCTAAATATGAAAAGCGCCGAGTTTCTCCTATACTGGACTCGTTAAAATTTCACAGTAAAGGACCTGTTCTAATACAAACAGGAACAGACCACTCCTTCTTAGGGTTCGCATCAAAAACTAAGTTGGACTCATCCGAAGGATGAGCTTACAAACAAGCATATGTTATCCTCCTCAAGCTTGTAAAAAATAAAGAGGTACTTGCCAGAAATGGTGGGGGAAAAGTGAGAAGAATGAGCCTATTTGATATCCTTTTGCTTCAGAAAAAACCTTACTACCACTCTTGAACACAACACTTGTTCATTCACATGGGTTGGGAAGTCCCTTGCCTCATAGTTGATCAAATCATTGACATTCTTTAGCCGGGTTATGGGAGTCGACTTTGAGTCATTCGTCACCAAGCCATCTATTGTGTCGTTATGTTTTCAAGAGGTCTGTAAACGAAACATTGAACCGCAAAATACCTATCATCCATTGTGTCATCCTTGAGTCAGTCCTTGCAGCAACATTTCTTCAACTTGAACTATGATTTTTTTTGTGGGCTTGCCTGCGATGGGTCGCTTTCTATCGACATCAGCACATTATCTAGAGAGTTGACATAGAAATCGTCAGTACCTTGAAGTCTGTATGCATCAATGGCACGTTTCTCGCCTTCGACGTCAGTTTTCATCATTGACTTGCGATCGAAGGATTCCATGAAATGTTCGACATCGACTCATTCATTCACATCTCATGGATTGTGCTGGGTACTTTGAGAACCATTGACAATACTGGTGGTCTCTCTCACGCTTGTTAACAGTTTACATCATTGACTGGTAATCAAGTGGTTTCTACCATGTTCGACATCGACTCATTTATTCACATGGCTAGAATCGTACCAATTCGGGAAATAGAGATTAAGACCCTGGATCTAGTTTCCACCATCCAGGCTGCGAGGAGTTTTGTATTCATTATGTTGTAGACCAATCATAAATAGATGGCTGCGTCCATACTGTGTCTACGAGAGTCTATGATTATGATGTATTATGAAATCATTCTCGTACCAGAATAGTTAGTCCAATAGTTTAAGTTTTGATCTGAGTATGGGAATGCCTACCTCAGTATGATATGATATTTTACATGTATTTTGTGTTGAAAATTGCAGGTTCCAACCGGGCTATCCACAAGATGATCCTCGAAATGATAAAGCACTTCACCCTTCTTATATGACTTAACACCCTTATCTATTACAGGCTTCGTACTTTTGGGGGCAATCTGTTACACTGAATTTTGTCACCTTGACTATCTGCAGTTTATGTGGCCTCATCAATAGCCACATTGTCCTCTTTGTCAAAGCCCCATACCTCTGCTCTTCATGTCAAAACTTCAAAGAGAGAGAAAGTCACTTGAGAACATGTTTATCTCTGGGTACGCAGTTTCTCTTTACCTTGCCTGCGTGTACGCACTCCATATACATTAGACCTGCGTAGTAATACGCTCTGTATACTAAAGCTAGGGTGCGTACCCCTGTAAAGGTCAAAAGGCGCAAGTTTCATCTTTAAAAAGTTACTTGTGGTCACTTCTAGAGCCTTCTAGAAGAGTTTTTGACGTGTATTGAGCGCCTCCAGATGGTTCATGCACCCCTATGATAGAGGAGCTTATCCCATCAAGAGAGGAGCTTATCCCATCAAGAGAGGAGCTACCCCATCCAAAAGAGGGAGTATCCCATTGATGTTGGAACTGAATAACCTCTTCTAGAATACTATAAATACAGGCATTGGGCCAAAGGAGGAAGAGGTTGAAAGCTGAACATTCTATAGGGTAAATGCTGCTGGAATTAGGACTTCCATTTGTTGACTTGTGAGGAGAGATCACTATCCTTCCTTGTTGCCATAGTGGGAGTGGGTGAGCTTGTCAAAGTAGAGGAAATCTCTTGCCGGACCCTGGAAGGAGCTTGCACAACACCAAGGCTCAGGTTGTAATGGTTCCTTTGATTATTTAATACAAATAAGTCCATTCTTCTCAATGATTTGTTAATGAATTATTTCATGTATTCCTTGGTCAATATGATAGATATGCTTTATTTTATGATGAATATCCAGATGCTATGTAATCGTTTGCTTTGTCAGTGTATGCAGGTCTGAAAGTGAAGGAGGAGCTCATCTGGATCAGCAAGGCTGGACTGCTGCAACAAGCGTGGGACCTAAGGTAAGATCGAAAACATTTGAATTCTCATAGAATGATGTGTATCTAGAGAAGGATAGCTCTTGTTTGGTTTGTTTGTCATTAGAGAGTCTTAGACTCCTAGGAAGGTTGGATTTGTCCGCAAATATAACTCATTCCGTGTGACATATAGGATGCTCTGTTTTACTACAAGGTGCAAAAATACATAGAGCAAAAATTTGTTTTTTTCCATAACTTGAAAACCATGCATCCATTTTCCAAGCTATTTCAGGGGGAGATGCATATGGATGATGGTAACATGCGCAAGCAATTTCAACAAATTTTAGTCCATGGTTTCCAAGAAATTGGCTTCCACCACCTTCAACCATTTTTGCATTTTCTCAATATCCGTGCATCCATTTAAAAATTTGTTTCATGGGGAGATGCCTATGGATGATGGTAACATGCCCAAGCCATTTAAGCAAATTCCAGTGCATAGTTTCCAAGAAATTGACCTCCATCACCTTCATCCATTTTTAGTTTTTCGAGATATTCGTGGATCCATTGACCAAAATGTTTTGATGGGGAGGTGCATAATGATGATGGAAACATGCTCAAAAAGTTTCAGCTCAATCCAGTCTACCATTTGGAAAATATGGACAAAACAAGTCATTGTCTTGTAAACCTATAAGACACAGAACAACATCTATAGGATTGGCAATGAGCAGTTTTAAAGGAGATTCAGAGGTCAAAGAAACTCCTCCAGAGCTTAGCAGCGACATTCGGATCATCATCATCACCATCCAACACCTTCACATCAACATCAACTCAGCAACAACATGCATGTCTCTCCAACAACCATCAGGTAGGTACAAGTATGCAATATTGTTGACCTCTTCTCTTGAGAATATTATAGTTAGAAATTTGTTGTTAATGCATGAGAGATAAGGTTTTATAACCTAAGGATGGGTCAGCAGTCTCAACCTCATTCAACTAGTTGATTGCATCTCACTCCTTCACTCATGCTATGATGAAAAGGCAAATTATGAAGGGTGATGATTTCAAGGAATGAGGACAACAGTTAAAAGAAGAAATTTTTGCAAAGGCCAAGGTCACCACAGCACTCCAAGCCCTCCATCCACTTCATATTCATTATCTATTCATCATTCATACATCCCATTTCAATCTTGAAAAAAAAAAAAAAGAGAGGGTCCTCTCCATTTTCATGAAATTTCCTTTTGTAGGCCAGGAAGAAGGTTGGTCAAAGAGCAAAGGAGGATCACAAAGAGACCCCTGTCAATCACATTTTTATTTTACCACTCATTACTATTCATTCCTCCACCATTTATGTCACTTTTTCCACTCCTTTACTTCAATTTACAAAGGGACTGTGTTTTCTCCAGGGTGATCCTATAGGAATTACAGTGACCCATAAATCCTACAGGTGGCAGTCCTAAAAAAAATAAATGGTGGAACAAGGTATCAGAATGTTGATAAGGGTTTGGAATACCTTTCCAAACTAAAAAATAATCAAGAACCATCTTGAATAAGGGGAAGAAGGAAAACTAATGTTCTCAAGAAACAAGGATTTTTCTTTGCACAAATATGTTCTTTTGGCTTGTTCTTGCAGAACTTACAACCAAGATTCCTAATGCATAAGAGATAGGCCACCAAGACCATGGATGAGGCACAATCAGGTCACTAAGTTGCTCAGAGGATGAGCAACACTTTCAGCAGGGGGTATGATGGGCCTCTAACTTAGACATAAATTAAGGCCCATGCCTCTAATTTAAAACATAAATTAAGGCATATGACCATCCTTCAGTACATTTAACATCTCTTTTTGCATTAGATAATTTATTTTTAACTTTAATATATTCACTAGGAAGGTTTATGAATAATTGTATATTTGTGCCTAATATTATTTATTTTTGTGGAATATTATGAGAATATTGGGCAGATTATGAAGAGTTGGAGAAGGATATAATTTAGGGACTTGTTCCCTACTACTGGAAGATCAATAATAAATAATAAGTCAACAAGATGTTATGGAATTATGGCACAAATTGTGGAACTCCAATGATTGAGAAAATCTAGGAATGTGTTCCACTAATCAAGAGAGCAGATCCACCAATCAAGGGAGAAGATCCACTAATCAAGGGATTCCAGTGGGGAAAGCTTCCTCCATCCATGGGGAATGATTCTTAATCATTTTATACAAGTACCAAGTTGAATCTGCCTCTAAGAAATGATTGAGAAAATCTAGGAATGTGTTCCCTGCCATTTAATGCAAATTCCTAGTATTGGGGACTGGATCCACTAATAAAGGAATTTTCGCGGGGAAAGATTCCTCCATTCATAGGGAATGATTCCTAATCATTTTGTATAAGTAACAAGTCGAATTTTCCTCTAGGGATAGATTTTCATTAGTGTTATTGTGGAGAGAGCTTGTATTTTTGCAGCTCCATTGTATTTTCTTGCAAGGATGTAATTCTATTGATGAAAATAATGAAGATTGGTGTCATGTTCAGCTTCTAAATCTTGTTCTCCTCCATATGTCTCTAAGTTTCCTTAGGCGTGGCCATCCCATGAACCTCAAAGCCCTTTTGTATAATTTTATTTCCTTCTTTTCATTGCTTATTCACATGCATCTCTAGTTTTTATTTCTTTCTATTTCTACCTTTAGTATTAATGATTTCTTGTTGTAGGATTGAGTTAAATGGTTGATCTAAGTTCCTTTCTAGGATAACAAGCATTATTTCATTCTTGTAAAATCTTTGGAAGTTCATAGGAATTATTGAGTTGCTTGGATTAGTCCTCTTATTCCCAAATCTAGATTGTTGGACCTCCTTTTTAGCAAAGAATAGTAAATTTCTGCTATTTTTTAGAGCATGCTAACAAGATTCAATAAAATTGATTTCACTTTCATTAGATCACAAAAATGTTCTAGTTCATAACAAAAATTACCTCATTTCATTTGCACTTGATTTGGTTAGGCATTTCTTAGATTTACTAGCTCACTAGTTCTCAAATTTCTAGATTTTCGACTAGTAATGTTTTTTTTTTTTTGCACGGGTTAAAATAGGTCTTTTTGAGTGATTACACTTGGAATAGGGACCTAAGACATCCCAGTTAATAAAAAAATTTGTCTCACCCAATTTGGATTTTACTGTCTTGGTCATTAAATCCTCATCAATTTCATCATTTCACAAGGAAACTTCTCCAAGCTTTTTGAGCGAATCCATCCATCTCCCGACTTTGGTTTTGCGTTCTGAGTGATCCTAGGCATTTTCTCACTCCATTCCACCCATCTACCACCTTCCCTAATCCTTTCATAACCTCCAAAACCTTCCAGTTTTCTCTCGGTTGTATCCTATAGGTTCACTGTGTTTTCTATAGGATCATCCTGTAGGTTTCTAGTACTTCTTGTAAGTTTTCTTGAAATGGCCTGTTTTGAGGCCGAATTGAGAGAAAATATATAAGAAGCCACCAAAGCCTCCCAAGGGTCTCCCACACCATCCAACCATCTCCTAACCCTTCCATCCAACCTCCAACATCCTTAATTCACCTGCCACATCACCAAAGAAAATCAGTTTGCATACTTGATTTTGCATGAAAAGACAAAAAGACAAAAACAAATTTATTTCAGTCCCTTTACTTGCACATTAGTGATGCTTGATTCTTCTTACTTCAATGCTTAGATAGTAGCATTTGGTTCATGATAATTTATCATTATTGCAAAGCATAGTTTCTTGGTAGCTAATTAGAAAATGGTGTGATTTAGCATTGAATTTCCGTCTCTTTCCTTTTACTTTCTTTCTTGCAATAGGTTAAGGTTCAATTTTGAACATTTCATTTGCTGCAATTAGTTTAGGATTTGACTTCAGTACATGCACTCCATTACATCATGACAACAAAGGAAGGACACATTGTATGCATCACATATAGTGCCAACACCTCTTAGGTTTGTACAAACCCCGAGTTGATAATTAAAGTCAGTAGCCTTGGGGGTTGCAACATTCTTGTTGCAATATCGAGGCTCATCACTTTTTGGCATCATTGCCGGGTAGGTGTCAAAGTATGCATTGTTTTCTTCCTTAGTTGATTCATTTATTTTTACTTTTTGTAAAAACAAAAAATATTTACATTAGGCATATTTAATTTCAAAAGTAGAAAATTGCATTGCATTATAGTTGTCATTCCATCATAAAAAAAAAAACAAAAAAATTCTCCAACACCAACCCACCTCCCCATTTGATCACATGGCACAGCAAGAGCCATATCACCATTCACTTTTGTAGGTAGAAGAAGAAGATGACAAAGAATGGAGAAGAAATGGATGGAGATGATGACAATGAGGAAGATCCTCTTGGATTTCCCATTCAGGATACTAATGGTAGTGTGCACATGAAGAACATCCATCCATCTTTTCTTCCAAAATTTCATGGTCTAAGGTCAGAGGATCCGAAAACCTTTCTCTTCGAATTTGAGATTGTTTGTAGATATTATGGTTACTTATAAAAAACTCAAAAATTGATATTGTTTCTGGCAGCATTGAAGGATAAAGCTCTTAAATGGTTCATGAGTTTAGGGACTAATTCAATACGATCATGGAATGATATGCAAAAGATATTCCTAGAAAAATATAAATATTATGATCTTAAAGAATAAATCTTTAGAATGAATCAAAGAGAAGATGAGAGCCTTAAGGATCTAATAGAGAGGTTCATGTATAATCTTAAGAGGGAAAAACAACATCATTTAGGATCCGACACACTAAAAACCCTCTTACTTAGAAAAATTAGGGATGAGTGGATTGATCTCCTTAATATCATAAGTAGAGGTGATGTATAGCAATTACCATTTGAGGAAATTTGTGAAACATGCAAACACATATCAAGAGGAAAAGCAAGAGTAGGTAAATCAACATCACGATCGGTAAGTCAAGCTAAACTTGGAAATTTGTTTGATGACTTTAAAACAGAAATTCTTAGCAATCTAACCAAACAAGTAGAAATGTTAATGATGCAAAATGAGAAAAAAGAAGATGTTTGTGTTGTCCATGTAAAATCACATGATGTTAAATGTTGCTCCTCATTACCAAGGTTGAAGGAAGTTCACCAAGAGGACAATGGAGTAAGTCAATTGCCAATGCAGCAATGTTATGTAGCTCCAAGAGAACCATGGTAACCTATTCAGCTGGATATGATGCAAGAGGCTAATTCACAATTTCATGGTTATGCATATCCACCTCAAAGTAATTGGAAAACACCATTTCCTTGGCAACATTTGCCATCTCAATCACAAAACCAATCTTGGCAACAAGGTTGGAAAGGAACTTATGGGAGCCATCCACAATATCCTCAGTATTTTCCTCAATATCCTCCATACCAAACTCCATGTTATCCTTACCATTCACCTCCACCACAACCACAACCCCACCCACATCCAACTTAAATATACACTTCCACTCAACTACTTGTACCACCATTTCCAAACCCACACATTGAAGTAGCTCAGCCCACTTACAATGCTGAGGTACAACACTTCCAAACAACTCCTGTTGAGCTCAATGGTATTCACCAAAGCTCAGGAAGAGTATTGCAAAAAAGAGATTATATTGATATCATTGAAGGAACACATCCAGAAGAAGAAGACTCAAAAGAGAAGATCAAATAACCATGGGCTGCATTTGATGAAGAGCAGACGTCAAAATTAGAGATCGAGAGAACTCCCCCATGGTTACCATCAAATCCTCCATGTATTCAAGAGAACAATCAGTGAAAAGAGGAATATTTGAAGGTCATGGTAGAAGAAGACATGAAGAATTATCCAAATCAGCAAAAGGACCAAGGACATCACAACTATATTGAAATATGGTTCCAGACAGTCACTAAGTTGTAGCATCACTCTCTTCATCAACTATGATTGATCCTTTCAAAGTCAAATAATTTGGTCTCTGAAATCCAGGTACATGTCAAAGCATACATCTCAAGCCTCCACATCATTTTGTCTGTCATCTTGATGTGCACATGGCTCCATTGGAAGTATTCTTATACTTGAAAGTGATTTTGTTTTTCAAGTAGGATAGAGTATAAGAAAAAAAGAGAGAGAAAAAAAAAAAAATTAAGGTGAAAAACTCCTTGGAGGTGCCTCAGATTGGATCATTGATCGAAAACCTCCATGACATGGATAATGGGTTGGAAAAAAAAAGAGAAAAAGGAAGATCTGAGGTGAAAACCTCCTTTGAGGTGCCTAGGCAGACCTACTAGTTGAAAACCTCATTGAGGCAGCTAGTAGGCCTAGAAGAAAAAAAAAGAGAAAAAAACAAAAATCCTTACTCCATGCATGCATGTACTCTCTAAAATCTACAAGCAACAAGAACAAGTTGGTACCAAAAGGAAAATTGGTCAAGCCTAGTCAAAAGAAGTCAAATTTTGAATTTCTCCTACTTCTCTCAAATACTCCAACAAGGCCAAGGCCATGCCAATCCATCACACTCATCTATTTTCACCATACACCCATCATTCTCAAGCTTCTACCACTCATTTTCCTTGTCATCCTAAAAAACTACAGGATGATCTATTTTACTACAAGATACAAAAATACATAGAGCAGAAATTTGTTTTTTCCATAACATGAAAACCATGCGTCCATTTTCCAATTTGTTTCAGGGGAAGATGCATATCAATCATGGTAACATTCTCAAGCAATTTCAACAAATTCTAGTCCACGGTTTCCAAGAAACTGGCTTCCATCACCTTCTGTCATTTTTGCATTTTCTCAATATTCGTGCATCCATTTGAAAATTTGTTTCATGTGGAGATGCATATGGATGATGGTAACATTTCCAAGCAATTTCAGCAAATTCCAGTGCACGGTTGCCATGAAATTAGCCTCCATCACCTTCATCCATTTTTAGTTTTTCTCGAGCTTCGTGCATCCATTGGCCAAAATTTTTATATGGGGAGGTGCATAATGATGATGGCAACATGCAAAAAAAATTCAGCTCAATCCAGTCTACCATTTGGGAAATATGGACAAAACAAGTCGTTGTCCTTTAAACTTACAGGGTACAGAACAACACCTACATGATTCACAGTGAGAAGTTTTAAGGACATTCAGAGGTCAAAGAAGCTCCTCCAGAGCTTAGCAGCAGCATCAGGATCATCATCATCACCATCCAACATCTGCACATCAACATCAAATCAGTAGCAACATGCATGTCTCTCCAACAACCATCAGGTAGGTACAGGTATGCAATATTGTTGACCTCTTCTCTTGAGAATATTATAGTTAGAAATTTGTTTTCAATGCATGAGAGATGAGGTTTTATAAGCTAAGGATGAGTTAGAAGTCTCAACTACCTTCAACTAGTTGATTGCAGCTCACTCCTTCACTCATGCAATGATGAAAAGGCAAATTATGAAGGGTGATGATTTCAAGGAATGAGGACAATAGTTAAAAGAAGAAATTTTTACAAAGGCCAAGGTCACCACAACACTCCAAGCCCTCCATCCACTTCATATTCATCATTCATCCATCCCATTTCATTCTTGAAAAAAAAAAATAGAGCATCCTCTCCATTTTCATGAAATTTCCATTTGCAGGCCAGTAAGAAGGTCGATCAAAGAGCAAAGGAGGATCACAAAGAGACCCCTGTCACTCACATTTTTATTTTACCACTCATTACCATTCATTCCTTCACCATTTCTATCATTTTTTCCACTCCTTTACTTCAATTTACAAAGGGTTTGTGTTTTCTATAGGATGATCCTGTAGGAATTACAACGACCCAAAAATCCTACAGAAGGCAGTCTTAAGGAAAATAAATGGTGGAACAAGGTATCATAATGTTGATAAGGGTGTGGAATAACTTTCCAAACTAAAAAATAATCAAGAACCATCTTGAATAAGGGGAAGAAGGAAAACTAATGGTATCAAGAAACAAGGATTTTTCTTTGCAAAAATATGTTTTTTTGGTTTGTCCTTGCAGAACTTACAACCAAGATTCCTAATGCACAAGAGAGAGGCCACTAGGGCCATGGATGAAGCACAATGAGGTCACTAAGTTGCTCAGATGATGAGCAACACTTTCAACAGGGGGTTATGATGGGTCTCTAAATTACACATAAATTAAGGCCCATGCCTCTAATTCAAAACATAAATTAAGGCATATGACCATCCTTCAACACATTAAATATCTCTTTTTGCATTAGATAATTTATTTTTAACTTTAATATATTCATTAGGAAGGTTTATGAATAATTGAATATATGTGCCTAATATTATTTATTTTTGTGGAATATTATGCGAATATTGGGCAGATTATGAAGAGTTGGAGGAGGAGATAATTTATGGGCTTGCTCCCTACTACTGGAGAATAAATAATAAATAATAATTCAACAAGATATTATGGAATTATGGCACAAATTGTGGAACTCCAATGATTGAGAAAATATAGGAATGTGTTCCACTAATCAAGGAAGCATATCCACCAATCAAGGGAGCAGATCCACTAATCAACGAATTTGGGTGCAAAAAGCTTCTTCCATCCATGGGGAATGATTCTTAATCAATTTTTATAAGTACCAAGTCGAATTTGCCTCTAAGAAATGATTGAGAAAATCTAGGAATGTGTTCCCTGCCATTTAATGCAAATTCCTAGTATTGGGGACTAGATCCACTAATCAAGGGATTTTGGTGTGGAAAGATTCCTCCATTCATGGGGAATGATTCCTAATCATTTTTTATAAGTACAAAGTTGAATTTTCCTCTATGAATAGAATTTAATTAGTGTTATTGTGGAGAGAGCTTGTATTTTTGCAGCGTCATTGTATTTTCTTGCAAGGATGTAATTCTATTGATGAAAATAATGGAGATTGGTGTCATTTTCAGCTTCTAAATATTGCTCTCCTCCATAGATCTCTGAGTTTCCTTGGGCTTGGCCATCCTAGGAACTTCAGAGCCCTTTTGCATCATTTTCTTTCATTATTTGCATTGCTTATTCACATGCATCTCTAGTTTTTATTTCTTTCTATTTCTGCATTTAGTATTAATGATTTCTTGTTGTAGGATTGAGTTAAATGGTTGATGTAATTTCTTTTGTAGGATCACAAGAATTATTTCATCCTTGGAAAATATTTGGAAGTTCATAGGAATCATTGATTTGCTTGGATTAGTCCTCTTATTCCCAAATCTAGATTGTTGGAACTCCTTTTTAGCAAAGAACAGTAAATTTATGCTATTCTTTAGAGCATGCTAACGAGCTTCAATCGAATTGTTTCCACTTGAATTAGATCAAAAAAAAAATTCTAGTTCAAAACAAAAATTACCCCATTTCATTTGCAATTGATTTGGTTAGGCATTTCTTAGATTTACTAGCTCACTAGTTCTCAAATTTCTAGATTTTCAACTAGTAATGTTTTTTTGTTTTTTTACATGGGTTAAGATAGGTATTTTTGAGTGATTGCACTTGGAATAGGGACCTAAGACATCCTAGTTAATAACAAAATTTTTTCCATCCAATTTGGATTTGATTTGTTTGGTCATTAAACCCTTACCAATTTCATCATTTCACAAGGAAACTTCTCTAAGTTTTTTGAGCAAATCCATCCATCTCCCGATTTTGGTTTTGTGTTTTGAGCGATCCTAGGAATTTTCTCACTCCATTTCACCCATCCACCACCTTCCTTAATCCTTTCATCACCTCCAAAACCTTCCATTTTTCTATCGGTTGTATCCTGTAGGTTCACTGTGTTTTCTACAGGATCATCCTGTAGGTTTCTAGTACATCCTGTAGGTTTTCCTGAAATGGCCTATTTTGAGGCTGAATTGAGAAAAAACCTCACCTACCACATCACCAAAGGAAATTAGTTGGCATACTTGATTTTGCGTGAAAAGACAAAAAGACAAAAACAAATTTATTTCAGTCCCTTTACTTGCACATTAGTGATGTTTGATGCTTCTTACTTCCATGCTTAGATAGTAACATTTGGATCATGATAGTTTAGCATTACTGCAAATCATAGTTTCTTGGCAGTTAATTAGGAAATGCTGTGATTTAGCATTGAATTTTTGTCTCTTTCCTTGTACTTTCTTTCTTGCAATAGGTTAAGGTTCCATTTCTAACATTTCATTTACTGCAATTAGTTTAGGATTTGACTTCAGTACATGCACTCCATTACATCATGACAACAAAGGAAGGACATGTTGTATGCCGCACATATAGTGCTGACACCTCTTAAGTTTGTATGAACCCCGGGTTGATAATTAAAGTCGGTAGCCTTAGGAGTTGCAACATTCTTGTTGTGATACCAAGGCTCATCAATAATGTGCTTAGTAGGAAGACTAAAGGGTGCTTGTCATACTTCATGGCCTAATCTGGCTCATGTGTAGGAAAAATAAAATTTTTGAGTACATTTATGATGCAAAGGCACATTAGAGGAAGCTAGAGGAAGTGTAGGAGGATTGTACCTTGCATTTACTCTCTTTTGACTCAAAGTGATCCCTGGAATTAGTCATAAAGAGTCATCTGCTGCTCAAGGTCCATTGGCAACCGATGAACTCAAGTGCATGAGAGGATCTAAAGAAACTGGATCCACTATTTTTGAGGTTTTGGAGGGAAGAAATCCTCCTTCCAAGGGAACTTCCCCTCAGTAAAATTTTGTATAAATAAACACACCTAAGGGCTCATTAGGATACAAAAATTTGGAGAGCTAGGAAGATCTATTGAGAATCCACTGCTTGGGAATATTATTCCCATTTTGATATGATGTACTTGAACTCTATTTCTTGTTAATGAAATTTTCATTGTTGGTCTACGTCTGAGTTAGCTTTAGAGGGATGATACCCTTGGGTTAGTGAACAACCTATCTCGTATGTATTTTAATTTGTTTTGTCATTAATGAGTAGTGGTCTTTCTTTCCTTATTTAGGAATAAGTTAGATTGCAAAAATTGTGTTTGTGGGCCTAATTACCGCCTCTCTTGTGGGAAGTGTTGTTGAGGGGTCTACAACAACAAGCCAAAAGTATTTATTTATTTTCCTTTGAAAGTTGCTAGGTTTTGTTTTATTGTTCTCTTTCATACTCTTTTTTTTCATCCTAGAAGTTAATATCATGCCCTTGCAAATGTATTAGATGCATGTTGTAGGATAGATTAGTTCTTGTTGAAATAAAACTCAACTTATCCTTTCCATCTTGATTTGTTTTGTTGAAATTTGATCAATAGATTTATGGCCTTTCCAAGAGTAATAAGGCATTGATTTTTAGTCTGCAGGTACTACTAGTGACTTGTAGGGATTGGCACACTCATCCTACATCTATTTTTTCATTACCATCCTCCTCCTTGACACCTCATACTTCTCCCATCGTCTCCCATCAAGATCATCTTTTCAAGGTCATTAGGGACATTGTGAGCATGAACTTATGTGTAATATGGGCCTCTGAAGGGTGTTAATATTGGAAAAATTCTTAGAAAATCCTTCATACACCCTCATCTACATACTCCCATCTTCATAACACCTTTCTTATCCTCAAGATGTTCTCAGATCTAATCCTTTAGAAACATAGGGAAATCCTAGAGCATCCTATAGCAGTCCTGTAGCACTATATAAACTTGACCAGATTTGCTTTAAGAGATTGATTTTTTCATCTTGGGATTGAACAATTATCTCCAAGCTAATCCATGTTGGACCTATCCTTCCTTCACTACAAGTATAAAACAAAAACTAGAATTATTAGATAGATTTCCACAATTAAATCATGAATATTGTTCTCTTATGCAATGTGTGAGGACTTTGTTACTAAAGAAAAATTATCTTGAAATCAGTGATAAGAAGGGACACTCTTCAATTTAATTAGATTAGACCTATCTTTTGACGTTATTCTCTTGGATTTTCTATTCATATGCTTTAGATCAAATTTCCTTATTCCAACACTTTTGTTCATATTCTACAAGTAGAGTAATGATTTACATTCCATAAGTAGAATCTTGATTCTTGCAAGTAGACTAGCATATTCCATCACTACAATTAGTACAGTACTTTACCTTCGTGCAACTAAATTTTGAGTTTACATTTGATGAATGACACTTTAATTTCTACAACTAAGATAATATTTACCTTCCTGCAATTAGAGTAGATTATGTTCTTTACATGAAATTTCTTGTTGAAATCTCTTAAAAGGAGTGGCTTATGTATTCCCTAATATGATTCATTGATTGAAGGTGAAATCAATATATCTTGACCTACTATCCATATAGCACTGTCACCTCTTAATTTTGTATGAACCCAGGTTGATAATTAAAGTTGGTAGCCTTGTGTCTCAAAAATCTTGTTGTGATACTGGGGCTCATCACTTTTTGGCGCCATTATCAGGGAGGCGTCAAAGTTGGTGTTGTTTCTAATTACATTTTTACTTTCTTCCTTTTCAATCATTTATTCTACAATAGCATTCCTAATTTGAAAATGACAAAAAAATGAGAGAAAAGAAAACACATAAAAATAAAAATAGTCCTTTCATGCCTCGTACGAGTAGGGATAATCAAGAGAATTTTCTACCAAAAACCCACACACCATCAAGAAGTCAGCCATCCTTCTACTTTGGTGATTGTGAGATTCTCTTGATGCCTACTAGGGAGTTAGAAAGTCCTCTAGGTGAGAAACCTAGTTTTTTTGAGGAACCCATAAGGGAGGAAGAGCCCATCTCAGTAACCCAAACCATGGCTAATAACAGACAAAATGAGTTCTTTCCTATCCTAGAGACCAATGGGGAGGCCATAATGAATAATATAAGCCCTACTTCCCTTCCACATTTCCAGGGATTAGCCTTTGAGGACCCTGACACATTTATGTTTAATTTTGTTGTTTTCTGTAGGACCTATAACTATGCCTCTGATGAACAGAAGCTGAATTTGTTTCCAACCACCCTTAAAAATGCAACTGTGCATTGGTTTATGAGTTTACCTAAAGTCAGTGTCACCACCTGGGAAAAAATGATTTTGTTTTTAGTGAGAAGTACAGGGACTACTATAGGTTTAAAGAGACAAAAGAGGAAATATTTAGAATGACCCAAGGACCAGATGAATCTTTAGAGGACTATGAGGAAAGATTCCAACTCAACTATAGGAAGGCTAACTGTACCCTTGACCCTGAGTCACTCAAGCTAGTACTTCTATGAGGGATCAGGGAGGATGTAATGGAGACCCTCAATATGTTATCTGGAGGAGACATTTACCATCTTCCCTATGATGACATCACTACAGTATTCAAGAATCATTTTAGGGATGCTAGAAAAAATGGTGGGTCCAGTCAAATCCTGGTCATCTCATATCCCTATGCATCAACTATCAAACATGAGATAGGGAGTATGTTGGAAGAGTTTAAGAGTGAAATTTTGCATAGCTTTGCCTTGCAGATGGATACTATGCAGGACAGGAGGAAGCAAGAGGAAGAAAAAATGGAACTAGCCATCATTTTCCCTAGATGCACTAAGAGGTGTCCTAGAAATGAGTGCCCATTGAACACCATAGAGGTTTACCTTGTCTTTCAGGAGAAATATGCAATAGATAAATTCCCCTCTCTTTTAGGCCTAAAGATTGTGTACCAAGGATATGAGAATGGCATGGAGTAGCTCTGTTTCATCAACCAGAGAAGGCCCCAAGGTCTTGGGCCTTATCAACAAGGCATGTTAGGTGCACAATATCCTTCTTACAATTCAAACTGGAATGCACCTTTCCAGCCTTGGTACCCCTGAAATCATCCATATTGGTGCATGCCCTCTTCTTGGTCATATGCTCCTTTGTATCCCCATCATCATGTCAACCCACCTTTCCAGCCATATTAATCTCAACCTCCTCAATGGGGAAACCCATCACATGGATGGAGGCCTCAAGAAACCTAACCTTCTACCATAATGCCTCCTCTTCAACCTCAACCACAACTCCCTCACCACAACCCACCTAAGAAACCTCAAATGCCTTCCCAATCAAATCTGAAACCTGAGTAATAAGTAGACACAAAATGTTTCCAATGGGGAGACATCCTATCCTTCTTATGCTATGGAAATCATAGAGATCAACCTTCATTCTGGGAAGGTACTTGCAAGTTTTCACCCACATTCTCCACATAAATAACTTGGATAGGAAAAGGAATATAGTACCCCTCAAGCCAATGCACCTCCCTATCCTGAAAACTTGGTCCAACCTAAAAAAAAAACAATAGAAGAGACTAAAGTTAAGGGAGATTTTAAGAACTTGTGTGTCAAAATACCCCTTCTCCAGGCCATCAAAGATGTCCCCATTTACAACAAGATTATTAAGGAGGAATGTTTTAAAAGGCCTTAGATAAGAATAAGATATATGCCCATTATCAATGTTGATGGGAAGTTGTCTGGTCTAATGTTTGGGAGGGTGATCCCCCCAAAGTATTTGGATCCTAGTAGTCTAGTGGTGGATGTGCACATTGATAGCATTATGGTCCCTAATACCTGAATTAAAATTGGGGTTGCAATCAATTCCATGACCAAAGAAACCATGTTCAAGCTCAACCTCCAAGGAGCTTTGGTAAAAACCAACACAATACTACAACTTCCAAACAGGTCCATAGTATCCCCTAAAGGAGTTATTGAGGATGTGATGGTCTCCATCAACTCATAGGAGTATCCCATAAATATCCTTGTCCTTGAGCCAAAAACTAAGTTTAATGGTTACCCTCTTGTCCTAGGAAGACCTTGGTTGACCACTGCTAATTCCTATATTAGTTGTAGGGATGTGAACATGACAATCAAGAATGGGCATCTCTCGAAGAAGATCATATTTTATCCCCCTTCTCAACCTTCTATTAAGAATGACTTTCCCTTGTGGATAGAGGATGGGGAAGAAGTATACTTTTATCAAACATTCCTTGACCTAGTTTGTACACTAAACATTGTTATAGGAGGTAGGAAACTTGATGAAGATGGCCTTTTTAACCACATCTTATAGAATCAACCTCCCATTGCCATTCCAATTGCTGAATTGGTGGAATAATCCTTTGAACAATCTAATGGAAATCCATGGACTAATATATACTTTGTCGACCCTGATCTAATCATGCTAGGTTGTGGAAATTAGCCCATCCATAACTTTAAGGATCAACCCATCTCTCTTAGCCGAGAAATAAAAGTAATTATGCAGTGTGTTGAGACAACATATTGATGCATTTGCTTGGGACTATAAGGAAATGAAAGGTGTGCACCCCTCAATTCTTACTCACCATATTTACTGTTGACCATCATAATTGTTATAATTTCCTTACCTTATCTCTTATTTCTTATATTATTTTCCTAATTATTTCTTGCATTTAGGACATGATAATCTATGTAATATGGATTCTAGAACCATTTAATGTATTTCTATTATTATGTTACCTCTATGAATTGAATCGATCACAAAAGCGTTATTTACTCATGATTGGATCCTTATTTTGAACATGAATATATCGATGAGCTAACACTTGATGTTGTTCCTTAGATTGATCATAGAAGATCAAACATATTAATGTTGTTGATCCTTGTTTGGATAAAATCGGTTAAGGACAAGCTTCCGACTTGGTCATCTGAAAATATTAAGATTTCTTGTAACTTAAAATGAGCATCCAGAGAATACTCAAATTCTTATTATTTCTCTTGATCAAAAATAGATTTATGGTTCTTATCTTCTACAATCGTATAAAGACTAGGAACTGAGCCTCAAAAGAGGTTGTCCAGTTGTAATATTTTTGACATAAGTCGTGAATCTGAGAAGACAATGATTTTAATCAATCCTTTGTAATCCAGTGAAAGCTTTTATTATCTGGAGTTAATTTGTTGTGCTGATTCATTTTACAAGGAAATTCGATTCCGATGATTTAGGACCAATGTTGGAAGAAATGTTGTCTTCATTTGTATCATTAAATTTGCATTACGTTCTTTCACTTCAGTTATTTATTTGCTTAGTTGTTCTCAATTTACAACTATCAATTGTTTAAGTAACTGTCAAATCACACATTTTATTTTAAATAGAAATTATAATTGGTTGTTGCAGAGCAGAATTACTTTAGCTAATTCATTTGGGATTACTATTACTTTACTGTTGTTTCTTGTAGATCATCATGGGATCAATATTTGTGTTTCTTAAATACCTTTCTGTAGTGTTTTTCTCTCATTTTATAGTTGTTGTTACTTAGGTAACATATCAATGTTTGATATTTTTCCCTTGTAGTTTCCTGCAGAAAGAATTTAGGATTTGATGCTTTTAATGGTTTGGTTTAGTTAGAAGCCAGAGTTCTTAATTGTGTTATGGGTTGTAACTTGTTTCATTTACCGTTGAATTTTCTCTTTCTGTTAGAATAATATTGATTAGTCATACCATCATTTCTCTTGCATAAACTATGTAGAAAACATTGAAATAGAAAGACAATACCTTGGGTTGATAATATAATGTGCAATAGTTAGTTTCTCCTTTAGGAACAATTAATTGGATCAACATTTTGGTGTCATTGTCAGGGAGGTTATCAAAGAGAGCACTGGTTGTATCTCTGAGAGTTGGGTATTAAATACGGAAGGTAAGAACCTGCACATGCACCCTAGTGAAGAACAAGGCTTGTGGTGGTGCATTCCCTTGGCTAATACATTTAGGTTGTTTAGTGTGTATGACTAGAAAGAAACCTAAGACTAGGAATTTGGTAGAGATAGATCAGAAATCTATCCTGAAAAATACTAAAAGCCTATGTAGAGTAGGCCTTGGAAGAATGCCCTTCATAGATGAAATCATTCGAACGAAAGAGTCTCAAGCATCAGTATGTCGCCAAACAATATCCAAGAATGGATCTACTATTAATTCCCCTCGAGTAGCAGAGTCATCTACTGTAGCTAACGTTGAGATTCATGATAAAAATTTTGGATATGAGCAGAGCTTCCAAGATATACCTAATAAGCATCTAATTCCTTTTAAAAAGGATGAGGAGCACTCTTGCGACATAAGGGAAGGAAGAGGTGAGACAAGTGAATTATATCCTCAACCTTATGAGTAGGAATCTCTTGTGACACCCATTACAAGAAAAGAAACTTAAATTCCTGACTCAAACAGTCTTGTAAGACCCAGTCAAGGCCTAGAATCATGTCAATATAAGAATCCTTTTTAGTGAGTACCTCTTGACTATGGGATTCCTAAAGGTTATTGGTTGATATTTGATCAAATGGAAAACTTGGTAATAGAGACACAATCCTCGACCATAGAATATCCCATCGTTTATCCACAAGCTAATGCACCAATGAAGGTTATCCCGCTTCAAAACCTCCCAAATTTTCATCAGACATTATCTGAAGATCCTAATGTATTTTTTCTTGAATTTGATGTTTTATGTTGAGGATATTATTACATTAATGATCCCCTAAATTAAAATTGTTTCCCTCTACTTTAAAGGTATCAACATTACGATGGTTTATGGGATTTAGGGGCAATACTATCAATTCATGGGATCAAATGAAACAAGATTTCCTTACTAAATACCTCTATTATTTCCAATCCAGAGATTTAAGGGAAGAATTATTAAACATGAAATGAAAATAAGATGAAACCTTAGAAAAATATCTTGAAAGATTTCAATACAATTTACAAAAATCACCATATACCACTTTACTTAGGGATTTGTTGAAAACTACCTTAATTAGAGGTATGCAAGGGGAATGGATAGAAACACTCAATTTGATGGGCTAGGGTGAAATTTATAAAGAATAATATGACGATATTGTAAAAATGTGTATCAAATGTTCACATGGGAGTACACAGACTAAGCTTGTAACTCACAATCCTCTCAACAGATCTAACAGAGCTGTAGGAGGAGGAGTTACACAAGCAGAGATTGGTATATTTTAAAATATTTTAAAACTGATATCCTAAGTACGCTGATGACACAATTGGATGTTTTACAGGTTAAAAAAAAGCAGGTTGAAGCAGATCGAGCATTATCCATTTTTTTCCTCATTGTCGAAACAAGCATAGTCGTAAAGAATGTCTACTAGACACAATCAAGATATGTGGTATTTGTAACGAAGATCACTTAACTAATAATTTTCCCTCACTTATCATATTGAAATATGTATTCAAGAAAGCTAAGGAAGAACTAGAGCCATCATATTTCATGGAATAACGATGACAATGGGAGAACTTATCACCAGGTACAATGGAGGACTCTTCTATGTTTTTCTGGACAATTTTCTCAACAACAGTTTCCTAGATTAACTTGGCAAGGTCATCAACATTCCAGTACTACCTAGAAGCCTCAACTATACATTTTATCACCTTGGACAAACCAATCATTTTTTGGTCCTTCTTGGATAAATCAATAGTATCTCAAACCCTCATGGCATAATTTACCAAATAAACCATACCCTCGGCAATGGAAAAATCAACCTACCTAGGGGTCAATGTGTTATTAGAATTGGCAGTGCCCCACTTGACTGATCAATCAATCAATGAGAATGTTGCTTCAGTCACAAACACCATTACAATGCCCACTTCAACTACCTCCAAACACTCAACCTCCATTATGTCCTAAGCTATCTGCATAGCCAAATACAAACCTGAACAACAAGCTTGTGCAATTTTTAGAAATCCAAAGAATCAAGAGCAACCAGAAAACAAAAATCCTGCTAAGGAGCATCCTTTGAAAGCAAACTCTCCTCCTACCATAATATTACTAAAATAGAATCATCCAATAAATCAATTAAATAGTAGGAATCTATTAAGATTACAAACGTTTCTCCCCCGTTCCTTGAGATATTAGCCATTGTAAAATCACCTGTATATACTGACTTTGATCTCATAGGGGAACTATAAAATTTATGTATCAAAATACCTTTCCTATAGGCTCTTAGATAAATACCTATGTATGCTAAAACCATTGACGAGTTGTGTGTTAAGAAGCTTGGAAGGAACAAGTTAAAAAAAAAGAAGCTTGGAAGGAAACCAAAATATTCTCCTACAGTCCATGTTCTTGGGAAACTCTCTAATCTTATCCTAGGAAGACAGATACCTATCAAATATGACGATTCTGGAAACCCTATAGTCACCATCTAGGTTCAGGGGCATAACTTCCCAAATAACTTAGTGGACTTAGGAGCTGCTATAAATATTATAACAATCAAAACTTGTGGCCTCCTTGGAATAACCATATTTAAACCAACTCCAACCATGTTGTAACTAGACGAAAGATCCATAGTGAAATCGCAAGGAACCATAGATGATATCATTGTTTCTGTAGACTCCTAGGAATACCCAGTGGATTTTCTAGTCCTCAATCCTAAAAATAAGTTGGAGGGACACCCTCTAATATTAGGTAGACCATGGCTTACCACTACGATGCATACATTGGGTGTCAAACTAGAAGCATGACTATCGTTAAGGGACCTGCTATTAAGAATCTCATTCTATATTTAGTGCTAGACCCAACATGCCAGCTGACAATAATAGATGGCTCCTTCCCAAATATTAGGAAGGAAATTTACGTTCTCCCCTTGCTATCGATAAATCTTTTATATTTAAAAGACATATTGAAGGTGACATAATTAATGGCTTTATTAACTAGCCTTCCACTGTAGGAAACCTAACATGTCATATGTAAAAAGTTTTGCTTGACAATGAAGTCCAAGGAGATCCACTAGAGGATTTGAATAATGACCATATATCTATGACCGTAGTTCATAATAGCATCCCCATTAAAATTGTACCTAGAAATACCTTGAATATTAATGTCAGTCTTGATGACCTTCAGCATGAAAACATTATCCAAGTTCTTTAGAAATATAAACAAGCCTTTGCTTGGGAATATTAAGATATGAAGGGAATCGATCCATAGTTGTGCACACACTATATACATATATATATTGAGAAATATTCCTGGGCCATTCACCAACCCCAATGAAGATTAAATACACACCTTAGGGACATAATGAAACAAGAGATTCAAAAACTTCTCGATGTTAATTTTATATACCTTGTTTCTGACAGTTATCAGGTTTCACAACTGGTGGTAGTCCCTAAAAAGAATGGAAAATAAATAATTTGCGTATATTACATAGAACTAAACAAAGCCACATAGAAATATCATTTTCCTCTTCATTTTGTAGACCAAGCCCTTGATATTGTTTCCGAAAAGAAACATTTTTCTTTCCTGGATGGATTTAGCGGGTATAATCAAATCCATATTGCTCCTAAAGACCAAGATAAAATTATGTTCACTTGCGCATGGGGAACATTTGCATATAGAGTCTTTCCATTTGGGTTGTGCAATACACCAACCACTTTTCATAGGGAAATTCTAAATATTCTTTCTGATTTAATTAATGAAGGGCTTGAACTATATATGGATGATTTCACCCCTTAAGGTAATGATTTTAATCAAGCTTTACATAATCTCAAAAAAAAAAATCACGATATATAGCTACCAGGTTATGCCCTAGTAATGAAAAAATGCCACGTGATGATGATAGAAGGCGTAATCCTATGAAATTTTATCTATGCTACAGGTATTCACATAGACCAAGCTATTATCGAGGTAATTATTAAACTCCCTACCCCTTGTATGCCAATAGAGGTATGTAGGTTCCTTAGTTATGCTGGTTACTATCACTATTTAATAACACATTTTTCAAAAATTTCAGCACCATTATATGTGTTAACTAGACATGTGGAATTTTAGTGGACTAATAAATGCGATATTATTTTTGTAGATCTGAAAAATTGGTTTCAACAACTCCTTTGTTGTGAGGACCAAATTGGAGTCTACCATTCCATATATCATCAGATGCATCAAATACGATGATAGGAGCAATTCTCATACAAGAAGAGGATAAGAATCCCTACACAATTTATTACATTAGTAAAAACATCAAAACTACAGTGTTAAACTATATTGTGATAGAGAAAGAGTTTTTGGCCATCATTTACACTATAAATAAATTTCATCATTATATAACAAGGTATCCAGTTTTTATATACACTGATCATTCTCTTATTCAGTATTTATATAACAAACCTATTACCAATTGTAGAGTAATACATTGGTTACTGTTATTGCAGGAGTTTGACATTACTATAAAGGATTGGCTAGTAAAAGAGAACCTTGTCATAGATTTCTTATCAAGAATCCCATATGTGGCTAACCCTTTACTAGTGGAAGACCAATTTCTTGATGAGAATTTGTTTGTTATGACCATTAAAATGTTGTGGTATGTTGTTGTTGCAAATTACCTAGTAGCTAGAAAATTACCATCACAATTGTCATCCTGGGAAAATAAGCTTATTATCCATCAAAACGGATGATTTTGATAGATGGATGGTTACCTCTTCCAGAAACAGGTTGATCTTGAAATTTGCATATGTATTAAAGACGATGATATTTATGACATCCTCAGGGCTTGTCATGATGAACCCTGTTGGGCCTCGAATATGCCCCTTTTCCCATCATACAAAACTGCCATTTATAACCTAAATTCTGACACCAGTATACTCATTTCATGCCATAATTCCATCATTTATCGCCAAATCGCATCTTATGCCTCGTGGTTATAATTAGTTTTATTATCTTTTCGATGATTAGAGATGATTTAGTTGTGATTTACTAATGACAATTTCGCTAAGCTCATGTTTTCACAGGGCTGCATCACTGAGTTTCTTTACAAGCCAGTAGAGTACAGAAATGACCAATTTGGAGCTTTGACACTTTTGGCATCCTTTCAGAGAAACCGAGAGAGGTTATTATAAAAAATAATGTTTTAATACCTTTCCATAACCTGGATTACACCCAGGTCACTCATGTGGGTCTCTAGAAGGAAATTCACAAATTTGCCCAAATCTGCAATAAGTTTCAAACTGCCAACTTTCGCCTTGATTTACGTGCAGGTGAAGGCGAATGAAGAAAATATGGCACGTGCAGTTTGGTCCTAGTACAGCCAATTTACTAATCCTGAAATATTTTTCTAAAATTCCTTACGGTTTGGAAGATATGCAGAGTTCTATGAGGCCAATTTATATAAAATATCCAGATTTTTACTTAACGGTCAAATTCGGATTTGCCTATTTTCGGCCACAACTATGGTTTGGATAAAAATCTAATGACATGGTAAAATTCTTCCACATTGTCATGACTTCTATAAGGCTGCATACGCATAGCTCAGGAGATCTTGATTAAACCCAAGCTCAATGTTTTCCATAATGAGGATTCTCTAGAGCAAAATTGCGCTAATTATAGCAGTTGGTTGAATGCATTTGTTTCAAGAAAATAATGATGATTTGGGATCAGATTAAAGAGCCTGGATTAGTGTTAATTTGTTGAGTTTTCTATGTATGGATTTACTGCTATTTTGTATATGAATTGTTGCCTATAAAGGCCAACACAGTAATGAGTTAATTAGTAGCAGCAAAGAGTTGATTTGGTGCTAATTATTAAGTTGTAAAGTTGTTGTTTAGACATTACGATTTGTAAGTGAAGACTCTGTTCCAATTAATATATCATTGCTATGGTTTGAACCAAATCGTTCCAAGTCATGGGTTGTTGTAAGTTCTTCATTGGAATGTTCTAAATCTTTTTTTACTGCAAATCATTTAAGCTTGCCCAGGTGTGGCAGGGCCCGCCATCATCTCAGAGCAAGCTTCATTGTTAGTCATTAAGTAGATTGATGTGTGATAGCTCTATAAAATTCGCCTTTCATCTAGTTAATGCGTGAGATATTCTATTTGATTTTGGAGTGTTTGTAATTGTTACAACATTGCATTCATTGATAAATAATAAGATCAAAAGTTTTGAATATACAGATTGCCAATTGCCATATAAATCATGCGTGAACCTCCAACATAGAGCTATGCTCTGTTCCTAATAAAAGAGTTGAACCCATTTTATTCGCAATAAAATTATCATTCGATCAGAATGTGTCTCAAGTTATAGCAATTTGCATGCACTAGTTCATAGAACATGGTGAGGCTTTTGAGTGAATCTCTTCCTAAATGCATCGAATAGTTAACTTGTAATTCGTTTTATGAATGAAGTTTCAATTTGATAATAATCAGAGTTGTTTTTGGTACCATTGTGTGAAGGACAGGACTTGTGTTTACATTGCGAGCTGTGTGTGTGTTTGAAGCATTATGACTCCATTCTATGTTGTGCATTTAAGATCAAGTTATGATTTTTGTGTGTGTTTATTTTCCAATATTCATAGTTTAAAGTAGTATAACAGTGTCACCCAAGGCCGACGGTGAAATAGTGTGATTTTAAGTTGAACGTACTGGTTTCATTTTCATTGTGAAATTTACTTTCTAGCAATGAAATTCAAGACCGAGAAGTGTTGATTTATTTCTAGCAATGAGAGTGATTTGAGGCGAGTGTGATTTGAGGCAAGTGTGATTTAGTTAAGCAGAGTATTTTCATTTTTAAAAAGATTTGTGTGATTCAAGTTAAATGTATGATTCATTTCTAGTTTCTAGGATTGAATTAAGCAGTGAGATTTAGTTTTAGGCTGAGATTTTTATTCCAGCATTAATGTAATTTAATTTAGGGTGTGAAATTCATGTCCAACATTTCAATTTAATTTAAGATTGAGTGACGAGATATTTGGTTTAAGAGAAATGTGGTTTGCTCTGTTTTGAATTTGATTTGGGGTTAATTGAATCAAGTTGAGTACAACATTAGAAGCATTGTGATTTGCTTTGATTTAATTTTATTTAAGACAGGATTAATTCAATTTGGTAGAATGAACCAATTTAGCTCAAAAAATAACATAAGATTTGATTTTGTGAGTAGTGTGATTATAATTAGAAACATAGGTTGAATTATCATTTGAGTTTCTTTCCAGCATTAAATAAGGAGGTAAATTTGATAGGTTACTTAACAATAGGATTTAGTTTCCTTAAATGTCATTTGTTTGTATTGCTTTGAGTATCATTTCAGTTGCTTTGAGATCCCTAGTATTTGCATTTGAATTTTGAAAGTAAAGAGCTCTGGAGCTTAATTGCAATTCCACATTCACTAGCTTAATTCAGATTTTGAGTTCATTAGATTAGTTTAGATTTAATATTTATGCACTTTTGATTTAGTGATTCATGTTTTGTCTTGCTCAACATTAGAATAGATAAATGAGTGTTTTCCATTATACATAATGTGAATCCCGTAATTAGCATTCGTTTAAGTCAAATTTCACTAGAAATAGTGTTTGATTTGTTTCTGTACTTAAATGACAAGTTGATTTATTACTCTAGTCTAGGTTAGATGCTCTAATCCTGCATTACCTACACTTGTGCCTCTAAGTCTTATGACCCCGGATTGATAATTTAATGTTGTAATGATTACACATATAATTTCCCCAACATTTTTGGCATTGTTTCTGGGGAGGTGCTAAAGAGATCAGAGCATAGTTTCTTTTACAAGTTTTTGTATGATCTTAGTTTCCAGAAAATTAGAGGGTGGAGATGACAGTAAGACGTGAGTGAAGAGCCACTCATCCGCTTTTGTTTGGGTTTCTCCAAAATTTGGTTGTCCAAGTAAGCGAGGAGTTCAAGTTTGGTGAGTTTTATTGCAATCCGTTTTGATTCATTAAAAATTTCAGGCTCTCAAACGACAAAACATTTTTGGGGTGTTGTAAGAACCCCCAGGTACTAATCCTTGTGTGGAGACAAGGATTTATAAAATACAAACCATGATTCAAGGATGATTAATAATTTGAAGGAGTTATCTCAAATCCTAATAGCAACTGGGGTCTCTGCCTCTCAGGAAGAGTAGATATTGACAACAGTCAAGAACCTTTCTACCTATCCAGAGGTGATCGAAGAACCTAATTTCGATGAGCCACAACCACATGAAGAGCTAGAATCCTCCAAGAATCATGTTTTCCAATCTTTAGAGGAAACTGAGGACTTATGGACAACATCTCTTAGACAGAAGCCCCTAAAACCAAAGATCGAAGAGGCCAAAGAAGAGGACATGCAAAATTGTCCAAATGAAGAAATGGACCAAGACCACTATGATTACATCGAGCATTGGTTCCAAACTAGTAATTTAGCAAAGCATCATTCTCTTCTTCACACTTTCTTAGCATGATATAATTTGCAGCTTCTAGTTTCACATGCTCATGTACACTGTAAATTTTATATGTTAAATCTCAGCATCAATATATCCTTGTACCTAATATGCACATGGCCTCACTAGAAGTTCTCTTTCACTTGAAGGAGGACATATTTGCTCCAGTATATTAGGAAAGTTAGTAAATAAATAAATGAAAATAGTAAAGAGAAAAAATAAGTCCTTTGTAAAAACCAAATTGTCTGGTGCAATTGGACAGGGAGTTTGCTTGAAAACTAGGTAAATGGTGGGCAAGTTTCCCAATAAAGTTTGCAAATTTGTATGAGTTCTTCAAATCATGTATTTCATTATGTCTTGTACTCGTGTTGGTTGATGTGGGATTCCTTAAGTCCCACCTGCCAACAAGCCTTATCCCATTGACATCATCACATTATCTGGGATTAGAGTTAGGGTTAGATAAGGTACCTGGGAGCCTGCATGCCTTAATGGTAGGTATCCTTGTCATCTACTAAGGAAATACATCAATGTTTCCTAGTGGATGAATTCTGCAGTCCATTCGACTTCGACAAATTCATTCATGGCTAGTAGAATGTACCTGGTGCCTTGATTCCCATTAACATCAAAGGTGGGATATCTCGCATTGGTTAACGATCTCCTCAATGGTCAGTAATCCAATGATTCTTGCTTATGTTTGACATCAACACCATTTATTCACATAAGAAAGATTGTACATGGGTGTGTAGCAGTTAAAGACTATATGGTTTTGAGATCTCGACACAGATTTGTAGCAGTTTGGATTTTTGTATCAACATTTCCATTATCATTTGTAGCAGCAGTCACCTTTCCTCAATTGTTTGGGGACATGAAACTCCTCAAGAATGGGGAGAACGGGACCTTCAATTCATCCTTCATCTTTTCAATTCATCCTTCAGGTCTTCAACTTCCTTCTAGCAGATCCAAATCAGCCTCCATTGTAGCTCTAGCTCTTCTTCAGTAGATTAGATCAACGGTCACATTAGCTCTAGCCATTCCATCCTCCACTTTATCTTGTAGCACCAGGTACATCAATGATAAAGGTAAAACTTGAGGTAAATTTGGATTATGATTCTCTAATTCATTAGAAGGTTAAAGAAACTTCATGATTCACCACTTCTCATTCCATGCATTTCATCTTTCATAAACCATCATCCTTTTATTATCCTTCCATTCACTCCGCATATACTTTGATTACAAGACCATGTTAAAAGAAAATACCTTATGGTGTATTGATAAAGCAACCTCTATGATGTCTTCTCATTCCATGATGAAAAACATTAGGATGAAGTCATTACTGCCATGAAATGATAAAGGAAACCACCTATAGACATTGGTCTTACGAAGATAGAGTATCAATCACCCATTCACCATCTCCATCACTCATCTCCCCTTCACTCGTCCCTTTCTTGTCCCCAATTTATATTTCTTAGTAAATTGGTGTGACCTATTAAGTATGAGGAGTGTTTCACCACAAGCACCAACACCTCCAAACATTCAAGTATGTGTCGCTCCATAAGAACCAACACCTTCAAATATCCAAGTAATGTCGTCCACAAGAACCTATCAAAGACCAAGGGATTTGTTGGCATGAGGAAATGCAAACGCTCAAGCATGGGGGGATGTTGGGCCTCGAATATGTCCATTTTTCCATCATACAAAACTGCCATTTATAACCTAAATTCTGACACCAATATACTCATTTCATGTCATAATTCCATCATTTATCGACAAATCACATCCTATGCCTCATGGTTGATTATCATTAGTTTTATTATCTTTTTGATGATTGGAGATGATTTAGTCATGATTTACTAATGACAGTTTCACTAAGCTCTTCTTTTCATAGGGTTCCATCGCTGAGTTTCTTTACAAGCTAGTAGAGTACGAAAATGACCAATTTGGTGCTTTGACACTTTCGGCATGCTTCCAGAGAAACCAAGAGAGGTTATTATCAAAAGTAATGTTTTGATACCTTTCCATAACCTGGATTTCACCCAGGTCACTCATGTGGGTCTCTAGAAGGAAATTCACAAAATTACCCAAATCCGAAATAAGTTTCAAACTACCAAATTGTGCCTCGTTTTATGTGCAGGTGAAGGTAAATGAAGAAAATATGGCACATGGGTTTTGGTCCCAGTGTAGCCAATTTACTAATCCTGAAACGGTTTTCTAAAATTCCTTATGGTTTTGAATATATGTGGAGTTATCAGAGGCCAATTTATATAAAATATCTAGATTTGTACTTAACAGTCAAATTCGGATTTGCCTATTTTCGGCCACAACTACGGTTTGGATAAAAATCTAATGACTGGGTAAACTTCTTCCATGTCCTAATGACTTCTAGAAGGTTGCATATGCACAGCTCAAGAGATCTTGATTAAAGCCAAGCTCAATGTTTTCCAAAATGAGGATTCTCCAAAGAAGAATTGCGCTAATGATAGCAGTTGGTTGAATGCATTTGTTTCAAGAAAATCATATTGATTTAGGATCAAATCAGAGAGCCTAGATTAGTATTAATTTTTTGAGTTTTCCATGTATGCATTTATTGCTATTTTGTATATGAATTGTTGCTTGTAAAGACCAACACTGTAATGAGTTAATTAGTGGCAGCAGAGAGTTGATTTCGTGCTAATTATTAAGTTGTCAAGTTGCTATTCAGACATTATGATTTGTAAGTGAAGAATCTATTCTAGTTAATATATCTTTGCTATGGTTTGAACCAAATCGTTCCAAATCATGGGTTGTTGTAAGTTATTCATTTGAATCTTCTAAATCTTTTTTTACTACAAATCGTTTAAGCTTGCCTAGGTGTGGCAGGGCCCGCCATCATCTCAGAGCAAGCTTCACTGTAGTTCTTAAGTAGATCGATGTGTGATAGATCTAAAATTCATCTTTCATCTAGTTAATGCGTGAGATATTCTATTTGATTTTGGAGTGTTTGTAATTGTTACAACATTGCATTCATTGATAAATAATAGGATCAAAAGTTCTGAATATAAAGATTGCCAACTGTCATATAAATCATGTGTTAATCTCAAACACAGAGCTATGCTCTATTCCTCATAAAAGAGTCGAGCCCATTTTATTTGCAATCAAATTATCCTTTGATCAGAACATGTCTCAAGTTATAACAATTTGCATGCACTAGTTCATAGAACATGGTGAGGATTTTGAGTGAATCTCTTCCTAAATGCATCAAATAGTTAACTTGTAATTTTTTTGACGAATGAAGCTTCAATTTGATAATATTCAGAGTTGTGTTTGGTAGAATTGTGTGAAGGATAAGACTTGTGTTTACATTGCGAGCTGTGTGTGTGTTTAAAGCATTATGACTCCATTCTATGTTGTGCATTTAAGATTAAGATATGATTGTTGTGTGTGCTTATTTTCTAGTATTCATAGTTTAAAGTAGTATAATAGTGTGATCCAAGGCTGGAAGTGAAATAGTGTGATTTTAAGTTGAACATAGTGGTTTCATTTTCATTGTGAAATTTACTTTCCAGCAGTGATATCCAAGCCCGAGAAGTGTTGATTTCTTTCTAGCAGTGAGAGTGGTTTGAGGCAAGTGTGATTTAGTTAAGCAGAGTATTTTCATTTTTAAAAAGCTTTGTGTGATTCAAGTTAAATCTATGATTCATTTCTAGTTTTTGGGATTGAATTAAGCAGTGAGATTTAGTTTTAGACTGATATTTTTATTCCAGCATTAATGTAATTTCATTTAGGGTGTGAAATTATGTCCATCATTTCAATTTAATTTAAGATTGAGTGAGGAGATATTTGGTTTAGGAGCAGTGCGGTTTGCTCTGTTTTGAATTTGATTTGGGGTTAATTGAATCAAGTTGAGAACAGTAATAGAAGTAGTGTGATTTTCTTCGATTTAATTTTATTTAAGACAATGTTAATTCAATTTGGTAGCATGAGGTAATTTAACTCAAGCAATAACATAAGATTTTATTTTGTGAGTAGTGTGATTATAATTAGAAACATAGCTTGAATTGTCATTTGAGTTTCTTTCTAGCATTAAATAAGGAGGTAAATTTGATAGGTTTCTTAACAATAGGATTTAGTTTCCTTAAATGTCATTTGTTTAGATTTCTTTGAGTATCATTTCAGTTGCTTTGAGATCGGTAGTATTTGCATTTGAATGTTGAAAGTAGAGAGCTACAAAGCTTAATTCCAATTCTGCATTCACTAGCTTAATTCAAATTTTGAGTTCATTAACTTAGTTTAGATTTAATATTTATGCACTTTTGATTTAGTGATTCATGTTTTGTCTTGATCAACGTTAGAATAGATAAATGAGTGTTTTCTATTATACATAATGTGAATCCCATAATTAGCATTTTTTTTTAAGTTGAATTTTACTAGAAATAGTGTTTGACTTGTTTATGTACTTAAACGATAAGTTGATTTCTTACTCTAGTCTAGGTTAGATGATGTGATCCTACGTTACCTACACTTGTGCCTCTAAGTCTTACGACCTTGGATTGATAATTTAATATTGGAATTATTACACACGTAATTTCCCCAACAAACCCTATGGAGGTCATTTTGTTGATCGAAGGACTAAACATAAGGTATTACAGATGAGCTATTTCTAGCATACGATATTTAAATAGGCAAAGAAATATTTTCAGAGCTACGACAGGTTTCAAACAATGGGTCATCCCATTCAGGATGATGAAATGCCCCTTCATCCATAGATTGTATTGGAACCATTTGAAAGATGGGTAAAGGACTTTGTTGGTCCCTTTAATTCTTCTTCAAATCAGAAGACATATATTTTAGTTTGTATAAACTATGTAACCAAATGGGTGGAAGTAGTAGCACTTTCAAGGGCCACAAAAGAAGTAATTATGAATTTTCTATTTAAATTGTTCGTTTGATATAGGTTACCTCGAGAGCTTATAAATTATGGGGGATCCGAGTTCACTGCTCATAAAATTTCTGCCATGCTGCAAAAATACCATATCAAACACAAATTTACCTCTCCATACCACCCACAAGAAAATGGGCAGGTGGAAAGTACAAACGAAGTCTTATAAGTGATTTTAAATAAGAAATATCTATCAATATTGGGCATCCAAGCTTTTTGAATCCTTATGGGCCTATCGGACAACTTGGCACAACATTACTAGCTATTCACCTTATCAGCGCATTTTTGGTATGGAACCTATATTTTCGATGGGGTTTGAAGTCAATACTCCCAAAACTGCTAAGGAAGTCAGACTGGACGTTACGAAGGCACAAAAATAGCACATACAATAGCTCAACAAAATGGATGAATGGCACCTTCTTTCGTTACAATGCACAACCATATTCCATCAACAGAGAGCTGAATGGCATGACTAGCTGATAAAAACAAAACCTTTCATAAAGGGGATTGATCGTTGTTATATCAATCTAGATTCCAATACTTTCTAGGTAAACTCAAAATGAGATGGTTGGGTCTTATAAAGTTACTGAAGTCTATGACAATGGAATGGTCTACCTCACTATGATTGATAATTTTAGCATTTCTTTCCTTGCCAATGGGCACTGACTTTGTCTGTATCACCAACTACTTACACGAGAATGTTTTCTTCATGAAATTAATAATGATGTGAATTTGTAGGTTGTAGCTAATTGGGGAAATGTCCCCAAGTCACAACCAGGTAATGTTTTTTCAAAATCTCTTTCATTCTATACATAATGTAAATAATTTTTATCTTTTTATGGAATGTACATTTTTTTTTACTTTTGGAAAAAATCGTGAATACTTTCATGAAAATGTCGTTGTTTCCTTAGTCACAATTGCTATTTCTTTAATGACAACTTTTATTTCCTTAATCTCAACGGATGTTTCCTTAGTCACAGTCATTGTTTCCTTAGCCACAGTTGATGTTTCCTTAGTCACAGTTGTTGTTTCCTTAGTCACAATTGTTGTTTCCTTAATTATATTTGTTTTTCCCTTAATCACAGTTTTTGTTTCGTTAGTCATAGTTGTTCCTTCCTAAGTGAAAATACCAATCATTATACTTCTTGTTTTTGATATGATGGTTGGACAAACAAATTTGCTAACGATTATCATAGGAGGATGTTTTATAAGAAATCATTATCAGGATTCTAAATTTCCTTAATTTGTTTAGCTCTCTTGATTTTGAAAGAAATATTTAGAGCGCTCATGATGCATTGCTTCTATCACCACTTAATGAGCTTTGTTTCACTCCAATTTTTAGTTATTCTACGATCCTTTTGAAAAATAAGTTTTGGAGACAAAATTAGTGATCTAAAAAGTAATTATAATAATACTTTTTACACCATCCCTAACTCTTAAGGATTTGATATGGAACCCCATTCCCTAAGTAATATTTTATGATTAACAAAAATCATAACAAGAAAAGTTAAAAGAAAACAAAGGATAGGAATCTCATCACGAGCCGACCTACCATGATCATAGGATCTAGCAAAGTGACATTACCACTTCTAGTCACGAAGCCAGGGTAATGGCTTTTGGTCTTCGGGTCAAAGGACAAGAGATCTCATCAAAATCTAGCTTGTTAACCTCATTAGATCTAGTGAATGGCATTGTTATTAAATGGTTACCACGCCATAACAATGGCTTTGTGTAGATGATTCATAAAAATAAAATAAAAAAGTTATGAATCTTTCCTTGTAAGTGGGATACTGAAATCTCAATGGGTTAAGAGGAAACCATATCGAGACTATGGACACCGACTGGCAGCAAAGGACATGTTTGTAGTATTAAAGTAAATTTAAATACTACAATTTAAGTTGGCTATTTTATCCCCTCAAAATTAATAAAGGAAGATCGTTATATTTCATATGGAATTTTATAAAACCCTCGTAGAAAGTGGTGATGCTCGTTGATCATGAGAAACTAATTATAATTTTTCATATTAGGGATATAAGTTTTTCAGAAATTCGGTATTCTAATCAATTTCTTTTGTTTTTTTCTCTCTAACGATACTCCTTAGGCGAATATTGTTTCCACCAATTTATCATTCCCAAAAATATCTACATACCTTTGCTTCGCTCATACCCCACGTATTATAATAATCATCCTCATCATTACACCTCATGATTATTAAATGGTTTAATGATTATCTTGCATACCACAGATATCCCTTGTTCTCCATTTTTATTTATGACTGTTATCCTACCACACCTAATTAATATCACCTTATCTCTTCATCATGTCAAATATTCCAACCTATTAAAAGACTAACTGAAGGCCATGGTCGGCCTTCAACTCTATTAAGGGTATGAGGAGGTACTGATACATGAATTTTTACCTGAATTTCCAAAAATATTATTGCATGTTATGGTGTTGAGTCCCTATATTTTTTGCAGTGTTACTATAATTTGAATTGTGTTCTTTCCAGCTGCAAAATTGCTTCTTGTTGAACAAACAACAATGTGTGGCCATTTGGTATGTTATGAACCCATTCAATTATAGCCCACGGAGTAGGCTCAGAACATTTTGGACCAAGCAAGATGTTCAGAATAATTTAGACGATTACCAGGCTTTGACAACAAAATAACATTGTAATTCACAAACAAATTGGATAATGGTGTAGAAATAGTAAAAAACATACATGTACATGTGAGTGAAGGTACAATAGAAAAAGTCACAGGTCTTCTAAAAGAGGGATAAAAATGGTATGAAATGCATAGTTCACTCCATAACATAGCTCTCCTGTTTTTGAACACTGTTGAAGAGTTGGTCAGGAAAGGAAAGGGGTATAACCTTATTTCATCACCAAAGCCATGGAAAGAAGTAGCAGGTATCATTCAATTGTATATTATCTATGATATAAGATACAATATAGTGAGGTGATTTCATCTTAAAGTAATGGAACCTCTAAGGTGAAAGGTAACCCTAAACCTTCCTTATTTTCTCAATTCATTCTTGCATGAAACTAGTGTTAGACTAATAAGTTCCAAATACTAAGTCTTGGTCACTAGTCGTCATAGGATTATCAAATTACTAGTTGTAAGAAGTTTGAGTCAAGCACAACATATATGGGAAGGGTTCCTAGGAAACCTTGATGCTAGCCAAAGAATTCCTTTGGAAAATGAAACTTTGATGACAGAAGATACCCCACAAGAAAATGCAAAAACTTCAAATCCTCAAAAACATAGTAAAGTAGAGAAAATAGTGTATCTTTTTTAGCCTCACTACCTAAGAAAAGGAGAAGGTCAACTAGGTTAATCAAGTTATAGAAAGCTCAAGGTTCTTTTGATCCCCTTAACTAGTTACCAGAAGAAAATTTCGACTAAAGAATTTTCCAATGTAGAGGGGACACAACAAGAAACCCTTGGAGAAATGTCGGCTCAACACTCACTAGCCCTGAAATAGACACAACAAGAAATGGAAGTAGCTTGATCATTACAAGTTTTGGATAACTTATTGGAAAATGTGAATTTATGAGAAGAAATGACTATTCTAATAGAATAATCTATAGCTCATCCAGAAAACCCTTTTGACCAGAATACTTCACCTAATTTGCCAGTTTCAACCTCCCCCACCAATTCTTCATCTATTGTCATTTTGGAATCATTGGGTAACTCTGAAGTTGAATCCTACCTGGAGAATTATGAAGACTATGTCACTACCGTATTGGATCCCTCCTCTCTGGAAGAGAAAACTCCATAGTTTCCACTTAAATATCTTACTAGTGAAGGTCAAGATGATAATAATAATTTTCTTGTTGGACCTCAAATTGATCCTCTTGTCGATGACTTCTTAAATTTGTAGTCAATACAATACTAATGGAAGTCAAAAATTCATTTATTGGCCCTTTTCCAATTGAATATACTCAGGATGTTACTATTGGAAATCCTGAGGTGATAATTATTATTTCATCTCCTTTTTCCCTAGCATCATTGGCTAAAAGATTTGTTCAAAAGACTAGAAGCACTAGAGTTGTGAGGGACAGAGAAAAAGGTAAGCTACATAAAGAAGTTGATATATTAAACAAATAAAACAAGATATTGCAAAGGAAGGTACGACAATTGAAAAAATGGCTACAGAGAAGTAAGCAACCTCATAAGGGTCATTTGAAGAAGGATGAAAGGAATACAAAAACTTACATGACTAAAACCTAGGCTGAGCTCACACTTGTCTCCATTGAAATAATTTTCCAAAAATATCCTACTCTTGTTTCTACTAATGTAGGAACTCAGACCAATTATGAGATACAAACAATTGATGATCCTTTTATTCTTGTCGAAGTAGAAACTCAAAAAGATCCACCATCTATCCATATTGAAAGAGGAATACAAGAAAAGGTTCTACCTCTTTATAATCACTTAATTTTAGAGGCTACCATTAAGGTCTTGAATAAAACCAAACAAAAGCAGCAGGAGACTATAGTGAGATAAAAGAGAGAAGTGGTTCCTTAGAAGGAACATCAAGAATTGCTTCAACGATTGAAGGAAATGGAAACAACAAAAGATGAACCTTATTCACAACTGAGAGCATCTGAGAAGAAAATATAGGATTTAAAGGATCACCTTAATAATGGTATAAAGCAAACAAAGGAAGTATGCTCCATTTATTCAGATGCCTTGGCATGTAGGTCTCCAACCTGGAATTCTACCTTGTTTTTACTTGAGGGATACTTGTTGCTCAAAATCAAAGTCGTACAGTATGGGAAACCATATGACTTCAAATATGTTCGAGATTTTATCACTACTTTCCATAAATAAGATGAGCACACAAAATACCTTCTGTGTGAACTATATATGCACATTTTCTTTTTGGAGGAACATGTGAATGTTAATATTGTTCCATTTATTGGAGACATTCAGTTCCAGGACTTCATATCGTTTGCACGAAACCAGGTGAAATGGAAAAAATCCTACCACGCCTTCTAGAGGAGAAGAATGGTCTTGATATTTAGGTTAGAGGAGAGCCTCAAAACCCCTTTTGTACACTTATTCGTCATGGTATATTCATAGAAAAGCCTGGTGCTACTTCAACGCTTTCAAAAATTCATAATGATGTCTTACATTCAGGTTTGGAAAACATGGGATATATCAAATATGAGTCTCTTTGTGGAGCCAAAGTTATATGGTAGGAATCATCTAATGAAATAAAAAACAGAGAACCCTTTGGCTTCTATAATTTTTAGTATGCCATGATTAGAGTACAGGAATATGTTCATTTGGTATTGGAAAAATGTATCAATTGGATAGGGTGCAGGTACAAATGTCCCATGATCTGGTGCCCTCGGTCTTATTATAAATATGACTATGATTTATCAGAGGCAGGTAAGTATGTGATCTCTTAGGAACTCAGAAGTAGGAATGGATTCAAACATAGAGGAGAAGAACCATATGAAGCTTACTCCTTAACTTCCTTGCATGTTAATCATTTGTTTACATGACATGGTGAAAAAAGGTCAGCTGGGGGGTGATGTTGGGCCTCATAATTGTTATAATTTCCTTACCTTATTTCTTAGTTCTTATATTATTTTCCTAATTATTTATTGTATTTAGGACATGATAATATATGTAACATGTATTCTAGAATCATTTAATGCATTTCTATTATTCTATTGCCTATATGAATTGACTCAATCACAAAAGCATTATTTACTCACGATTGGATACTTATTTTGAACAAGAATCTATTGATGAGCTGGCACTTGATGTTGTTCCTTGGATTGATAATAGAAGATTAGATAGCTTGATGTTGTTGATCCTTGTTTTGAGAAAATCGGTTAAGGATAGGCTTCTAACTTGGTCATCTAGAAATATTAATATTTCTTGTAACTTAAAATGAGCATCCTGAGAATCTTTAGATTCTTAAGATTTCACTTTATCAAAAATAGATTTATTGTTCTTATATTCTACTGTCATAGTATAAAGACTATGAATTGAGCCTCGAGAGAGGTTGTTCAACTGTAATATTTTTAACATAAGTTGTGAACCTGAGAAGAAATTTATTGTAATCGATCCTCTATAATTTAATGAAATATTTTATTATCCAGAGTTAATTTGTTGTGTTGATTCCTTTTACAAGGTAGTTCGATTCCAATGATTTAGGCTTAATCCTGGAAGGAATGTTATATTGATGTGTATAAATAGATCTATGTTTTGTTCTTTCTCTTTAGTTATTTATTAGTTTAGTCATTCTCAATTTACAATTGTCGATTAGTCAAGTAATTGTCAAATTGCATGTTATGGTTTAAATAGAAATTATAGTTTGTTGTTGTAGAGTGGATTTACTTTAGCTAATTCATTTGAGATTGATGTTACTTTATTGGCATTTCTTGTAGATACTCATAGGATCATTATTTGTGTTTCTTAAGTACATTTCTATAGTTTTGTACTCTCATTTTATAGTTGTTATTCCTTAGGTAACAAGTCAACATTTGATAGTTTTCCTTTGTTGTTTCTTGCAAAAAACATTTAGGATTTAATGCTTTGAACGGTTTTCTTTAGTTAGAAGTAGGAGTTCTTAATTGTGTTATGGGTTGTTTCCTTTACCATTGAAGTTTCACTTTCCATTAGGATAATAGTGATTAGTCATACCAGCATTTCTCTTGCATAAATTGTGCGGATAACCTTGAAATAGAAAGATGAGACCTCGAGTTGACAATCTAATGTCTAACAGCTAGTTGGGCCTTTAGGAACAATTACTTGGCTCAAAATTTACATCAAGAAAGGATGAAAACCTATGCACCAAACCCAAAGGAGGATGAATATCACCCTTAAGGACATTGTAAAAGAAGATCTGCAAAAACTACTGGATGCAAGGTTCATATACCCCATTTCAGATAGTGAGTAGGTGTCCCCTCTTGTCATAATCCCCAACAAGGGAAGTGGAGGATTTGTGTTTCTTATAGAGATATTAACAAGGCTAAAGAGAAGAACCACTTCCTTCTGCATTTAACTGAATTAGTCCTAGATGGCCTTGCAGGGAAGCTATTTTTTCCTTCCTAAATGGATTTAGTGGGTACTACCAAATATATATCAGCCCTAAAGGCCAAGGCAAGACCACATTCACATGTCGTTGTGGTACCGTTTCCTATAAAGTCCTTCCATTTAGTGCATGTAATGTTTGTGCAACCTTCCATAGGGAACTCCTAAGTATCTTTGTTGACCTCGTTCATGACACTGATGAGATATAAATGGATGAATTCACTCCTTATGGATGCGACTTCCGAGAAGTTTTTTCCAATCTATGTAAGGTATTAAATAACTTCACTGAGATGAATCTTTCATTAATTCTCAGGAAATGTGAGTTTTTTATGAATGCGGGGGGTTGACCCCAACAAAGTTGATATCATTAAAAGGATCCACGCTCCTTAAAAACAAAGGGATGTTAATAGATTCCTTGGATTGGTTGGGTATTATAGAAGGTTCATTAAGGAATTTACTAAATTGGGTTCACCTTTGTTTGGATTACTGGCTAAAGTCTCAAACTTTTGTTGGACATAAATATCTCAAGGAATCTTTGTAGTACTGAAGGAGAAGTTGATCACTACACCCGTCCTTAGGGGTTCGAATTAGGCATTTACTTTCCATATTAACACAAATACATTAGATAAAATTGTAGTAGAAGCCTTAGGACAAGTGGAAGACAAGTTGCACTATTATATATATTCCATCAGTAAAAACATTTCTAAGGTTGAACTTAAATATACAATGACTGAAAAAGAAATCTTGGTTATGGGGCACCCTTTGAATAAGTTTAGTCACTATATCACTGGATATCAAACTTTTGTTCACACTGATCATACAACCATTAAGTATTTAGTGAATAAACCTTATGCCAATGCTAGAATCATTAGATGGTTGTTATTATTGCAGAAATCTGACTTAAATATTATTGAAAAACTAGAGAAAGATAATGTGGTTGCTATTTTTTTGTCAAGACTAACCTTGCCTGTAGGAAATGAGGAGATGGTAGATGATCAAATTCCAAATGAACACCTTTTTGACATCTCAAATCTATCTCCTTACTTTTTTGATATAGAAATTACCTGGTTGTTGGTAGGTTCTCTCCTAATATGTCCTCCAAGGAGAAGAGAAATATTGTTAGAAAGAGTGCCCCTTTTATTTGGGTCAGGGGAAATCTTTTAAATTTTGTACCAGATCTGATTTTGAGAAGTTGTGTGCGAGAAGAGGAGGTCTTTGAAATCCTCTCAGCATGCCATGATGGACCTTGTGGGGGCCACTTTGTTGCTAGGAGGACAACCTTCAAATTTCCACAAGTTGGTTACTACTTTCTTGTTCTACATCAAGATGCAAGAAGGTACACACTAGGTATGATCAGTGTAAGAGGATGGGAAAGGCCACATCCAAGGATGAAATGCCCTTACAACCTGAAGTGACTATGGACCCATTGGAGAAATGGAGCATGGTCTTCATTGGGCCTAATGATCCACCACTACGACATAAGAAATACATTATTATGTGCACTGATTACTTAACTAAATGGGTTGAAGAAAAGGAAGTGAAGGAAACAACTAAGTAGAAAGTGGTTAAATTTATAAGGGATAACATCTTCTACAAGTTTGGTTTTCCAAGGGAGTTGGTCATTAATCAAGGGACACAGTTCACCTCAAATCTGATTGAAGGCACCATGGAGCAGCACCACATCAAGCACGAGAAATCCAATGCCTATTACCCTCAGGAAAATGGGAAAGTGGAGGTCACAAATGGAGCCTTAGAGAAAATTTTGATCAAGTTTGTTAGAAACAGTAGAAAGGATTGGGAAGAATGACTTGTAGAGGCCACTTGGGCCTACAACACCACCTAGAAAACCAACATTGGATTTACCCCATTTGAGTGGGTCTATGGAAACAAGGCCCTGTTGCCATTGAGTTTGAATACAATACCCTAAGGATGGCATCTCAATTAGAGATAAACCTCACTACATCCTAGCAGGAAAGGCTTCTCCATGTTAATGGTTTGGATGAGCTTTGGTTACAAGCTTTCCTACACATTGAGGTAGGCTAGCTATAGAGGAAGATCTGGAATAGTAAAAGCAGTAGAAAGAGAGATTTTCAAGAGGGTGAGTAGGTCATCCTGTATGATTCACAATTCAAGGATTTAAAAGGGAAGTTAAAACAAGGTGGTTGGGCCCCTATCTAGTGGAATAATGTTATGAGAATGGGTCTGTCCAAATCAGAACAATCAATGAGGGAGGTATCACACTACTTTTTAATGGCTACTGGTTGAACCTTTACAAGAAGATTATGTCAAAGGAGGATTTTACTATTTTAGTAAGAAAGGATATGAATGTGATTAGGGGCCTCACAACCCTTAGTTCATCGAGTCTCTGATCAACAAAAACAAGAGAGAGAGAGAGAGAGAGGCCTAACAGAAGCCTTCATGAGGCACCTAAGGCCAACTCTAGGGTTGAAAAACTCCCTATCATAGCCGAAGAGAGAAAAACAAAGAATGAAAGGATAAAAATATCCCTAGGGGAAAACCTCCTTTGATGCACCTAGGAAGAACTACATATTGAAAATCTCTTGGGAGGCAACCTGCAGGTCTTTAAAAAAAAATTAAAAAATAGAAAGAAAAAAGGAGAGGAGAGGGATTAGCACACAGAGGTCAAGAAGTCCTTACATCAATTCTTCTAATACTTTTCTTTTGCAAGATTCTAGATAGTCATAATGACACTAGTTGAAGGAAAATAGTCCACATCCCATTTCTCCATCTCCCAACCTAGCCCCTACATTTCCTCCATCATGTCACCCATATTCTCCCTACATCGCTTCATCACTAAGCAAGAATCTACACTCAGTTTTGCCTAGATCCTGCAGTGGTATAGGATTGCCTTGAAATGCTACAAGATTGCCCCGAACTGCTATAAGAAGATCAAAAGTGCTAGAGGATTTGGATTTTCCTAGGGAAAGGGGTAAAAACTCATGTTTCCATTTGGGAAATGTTAGGAGAGGTTCATCAAGCCTCCTACACCTCTCACCCACACCATTTAACCAATTTTCTTCCCAAAATTCCACCTTTGTTCATAAAAAAACCACATTTTCATCCCTTCTTCACAAGCTTTCACCGTCATAAGAATTTCCAATCCTTGTCTATAAGCTCACCATGTATTATCCAAGCCACTGGGTGCATTTCATGAAGATAGTTGTGGTTTTGAAAGGGGATGTGTGACTGCTACATGAAAGAAACCAATATTGTAACATCCTACACAAACCATACCGAACCAGAAGAAAATAAATTTTGATTTTCTAGAATGAAGATTTGACCACCCTTAACCATCAAGAGGCCATCCTTGAGATTTAAATAAGTAACACCATCATTGAGAGGTAGCTATAAGGTCACAAACCCACTCCAACATCAACAAATCAAACACTAGAAGAAGATACAAAAAGAGAGAGTTACTCATGACAACCCATGAACAAGAAAAGGTATGAAAGATAGCACCTTCGGAGAGTAGTTGATTGACCATTGGTTCAGTAACAGCATGCATGCATCTATAGCAACTCAACATCACCGGTAGGCTCATGTATGACACCCATCACCTCTTCCCCTATGTGCATAGTGGTTAAAAAAAAAGTTATTGAATGAGGATAGAGTTTTTATGGGTTGTAGGCGGCCAATAAACTTGACCACCTTTGAAAAGTTAAAGTGCAGTCTACTCATCCACCCATGCAATGTGGAAAATTAAAAGAGGAGATGTTGATAATTTCAAGGAGTTGGTACAATGGCTAAAAGAGAAAATATGTGTAGGGGCCATATCACTAAGTGTGTTGAGTCCACTACCACAAAAAGGAGTAAAAGGATGAGGCTTGACTTCATTTGTGTCAATTCTCATTCCCAAAATAGTTAGAGAGGCTCATTAAGGCATTGAAGGTGGAGCTAGCTACTACTAGAGGTTATCTAGGGTGCTACAAACGAGCTACATAGTTGATTTGCAGGTGCTATAGGATCAGACACACTCGCTATAGGAATACCAAAATTGCTCCATGATTGTAGAGGGGGTGCTATAGAATCAAGCCAAGAGGTGAAAATGGGTCCAAGCAAACAAGAACCTTCCTCCAAACCCCCGTAAACATAAAAAAAATCATCCCAAGAGGGGTAAGTGGCATATTTATCGTCATTTTCCATGCAATTATTGAGTGAATTCAACCTACTACAGATATCCTGTAGCAAAACCCTATAGATTTAAATTTCTTTGGAAAGGTTATGTTCTTACATATGAAAAGAAAAGTGGGATTAGGGGTAGTTTTCCTGTTTCAGGGGATATAATTATTCTCTCTCTGAATGAAAAGAGACATCAACCTCCTTACCTTACCTTAACAAACTAAATTTCTTAGAGCAAATTCCTTTAAAGCATTCTATTCAGGAATAACTTGAGAAGGTAGTAGTAGGAGCCCTGGGGGGAGGTTTAACTCAAAGAGAGCCCACATACACCAATAGAATCCATCAACATCCTCCTATTAGAGACATTTTACTAAGCAACTTGTGGATGGGGTTCTTTGAAAATTTGAAGGGGTATGATGATGAGGTTACCCATGAATTTTCCATGGCCCTCCATTCTCATGGAGAGGACAATGCCACCACTATTGTTAGGGGAATTTCTATTCACCTGAACACAAAACTCGTCACCAAGGTGACCACCATACCTTTAGGAGTTTTATGGGGAAAGGAATATAGGACAATAGCCATCATAGCCAAGAAAAACTTTTCCTCCCTGAAGAGAAGCATGTTGAATACGAAAATGGAGTAAGAAGGGAAAGCCTCCCCTACCCTTGGGATGAAGTGTCCTATAACATCCTTAACTACATATCCTTTGAAGGGAGGTTGATTGTTGTTTATGCATATCAATTTAGATTCCTCTATGACCTAAGATTCTAGATAGAGTTACCCCTTCTAGGCAGGCTCAATGTTCCACATTCCTCCTTCAATCCATAATTAGAACGAGCAATAGAGTGAGGGAAACAAACCACCTGTACATTTCCCATCATGATCTCATTAGTCTCATTATCATGAATGCCTTAAGTCAGCTCAAGAATATTGTATTATGCATTGACTTTGTGGACATGGATAGGGAGGCCTTCGTTGAAACACAAGCCCTTCCCACAACACAACAAGAAGCCACCAAAATCTAGCGTTGGAGGTAGGTAAGAAGAAGAAGAAGAAAATATTGAAGAGGAGGAAGAAGATAAGGAAAATATAAAAGAGTTTGGAGGAAGAGATATATAAGAAGGGAAAGAAGAAAAAAGGAAGAAAAAGACAAAAGAGGACACCCATTGAGAACCTTCTAGGCCTAGCAAGAAGAGGAAGCAAAAGTAGTAGCTAAGCCTCTCATGAGGAAAAACAAAGGTCGATGCTCCCTTGGACACACCTAGCACACCTGTCAAGCCCAAGAAAAGGGATCCCAACTAGGCCCCCTTATACTTCAAAAGATGAAGGAGCACCAGATTCAATCAAAGGAAGCCTCAACCTCCCTCAATAATCTCAATCAAAATTGATGAATCGGCTAGCCCCCGAGAGAAATAATTGGGACATGGTGAAGGGAAAATTGAGGAGGTCACCTCCCCTAAAGCCAAGGGTAAACAACCTTTGACACCCATGAGAAGGCCAACCACTATGGTATCCACAACCAAGAAACTCAAGTCACAAAAAGAGATGCTATAGGAAAAAACAAAGTTTCTACAAGAGAAAACAAAGCTACTATAGGAAGGAACATAACTGCTACAAGAAAGGACAAAGTTGCTACATGACGAAGAAAAATTGCTACATGAATGGAAAAAATCCACTCAAGAGGAGGGAGAAGGCACACAAGGACACCAAGAGTGCACTCCACATCCTAATCTTGGATCCTATCACAAATTTATTGAGGGAGGGAAGATAAGGCCTACAAAATTTGCAATTGCCCTCTTCTTTGAGTTAGAAAAGGAGAGAGGTAGAAATCATAGGTGGATGAAATTTGCAAATTACAAGAAATTATAGGATGTGGGCCTCATGGAGGAAAAGGTGAAACAAATGGGTAAGGAATTGACCGACTTAGGGCTATGGGAATCAGTCATGAAGGAGTAGATTTAGTTAGAAAATCATAGGCTCAGATAACAACTATATGAGAAGGAGGCACAACATACCACCATGGAAAGTTTGTCCATGGGAGCCATTCAGTGTATACAACCATCAAAATCCCATTCCATCATTATCAAAGAACAACAACTACAATTCCAAATCAAAACATTGACACAATATGGCTCTCTACCATTCCAAGATTATAGGAAGTTCATTGACTTCTGCCAGCAGGTGAGCATTGAGGATGGAGCAAAATTGGCTGAAATGTATATGCATAACATGGTCCTCATAGACATGAAATTTTGGGACCCCAACTCAAGAATGGGGGATGTACAATTGATGGAATTGGCCTCTTGGTTGACCCATGAATAAACAAGGGCTGAGGAAGTAAAGGAGGTGATGGAAAAATAATAGGGAGAGCCACTATACATCATAGAAGAGTTGATAAGCCCCAAGGCTATCATCAGAAACCACAACATCATCTGTATTGATCCCTTATTGGCCCCTCGCTACATGGAAACATAAGAAAAAGCTATCCTCCGTTTCGAGGATACATTTAGGTTGTTGGGGACTAAGAGGTTATAGGTTGCCAAAGGAGATGGCATGCTCTACCCCATAGTCTACAAATCAAAGAATATCACTCCCCTGAAAGGCTGATGAATTCCTAGTAGAGGACCCCACTCTACAAGAAAATAACTCAAAGGTTGAAGATCAATTAGATAAGGCGAAAAATCAGCCCTCCCTTATTATTGGGCCTACAATAAAGAAGAGATCAAGTAGAGGAACAAAGGGAATGGGTAGCCATAGAAGAAAATGTAGGATTCTATCCATAGGAGGGCACACCATATGAGATTCCTTGGTATGTTAGAGAGGCCACCAGGGCCATGCATAAACTACACATCAGTGAGTAAGTTGCTTAGAGGGTGACAAACTCTTTGAGTAAGGGGGTGATGATGGATCCCATCAATAGGTATATTTTAAGGCCCATTTTTCTATCCTCCAACCCATAAATTATGTATTTCCTCACACTAATTTACATTTTTTGGCTATAATGTGCTTAGTAGGAAGACTAAATTTTTCTTGTCATACTTCATGGCCTAATGTTGTTTATGTGTAGGAAAAAGAGCATTTTTTTAGTGCATTTACGATGTAGAGGCACATTGAAGGTAGATAAAAGAAGCGTAAGAGGATTGTCCCCAACATTTACTCTCCTTTAACTCAAAGTGATCCCTAGAATCACTCATATACACTCATCTACAACTCGAGGTCCACTGACATTCAGTGAACTCAAGTGCATGAGAGGATCTAAGAGAACTAGATCTACTATTTTTGAGGCATTGGAGGGAAGTGGTCCTCCTTCCAAGGGAGCTTCCCATCAATCATATTTTGTATAAATAAAAATTCCTAAGGTCTCATTAGGATTCGAAACTTTTGGGAGCTAGGAAGAGCTATTGAGATTCTAATGCTTGGGACTGTTATTCCCATTTTGATATGATGTACTTGAACTCTATTTCTCGTTAATGAAAGGTTCATTGTTGGTCTACATCTGAGTTAACTTGGGAGGGCTACGACCCTTGGGTTAGGGCCCAATATAGATGCTATAGTCTCTCTTATGTATTTTATTTTGTTTTCTCATTGTGTGAGTAATGATATTTCTTTCCTTGTTTAGGAAGAAGTTAGATTGCAGAGATTGTGGTTGCAAGCCTAGTTACCACCTCTCTTGCGGGAAGTGTGGTTGAGGAGTCTACAACAACAAGCCAAAAATATGTGTTTATTTTCCTTTACAAGTTGCTAAGTTTTGGTTTATAGTTCTCTTGCATACTCTGTTTATGCATCCTAAAAGCTAATATCATGCCTTTGCACATGGATTAGATGCATGTTGTAGGATAGAGTAGTTCTTGATGAAACAAAATTCAACTCATCCTTTCCATCTTGATTTGTTTTTCTACAATTTGATCAATAGATTTATGTTCTTTCCAAGAGTAAGAAGGGGTTGATTGTTAGTCTGCAAGTAATACTAGTGAATTGTATGTATTGGTGCACTCATCCTAAATCTATTTATTCATCAACATCCTCCTCCTTGACACCTCATATGGCTCCCAAATTTTTCCATCGTGATCATCCTTTCAAGGTTATTGGGGACATCATGAGCATGTACTTTTATGCAAGATGGGCCAATGAGGTGTGATAAGCTTGGAAAAAGGCTTCACACATTCCTCATACACCCTCATCTACCTTCTCCAACCTCCAGAACACCTTTCCTATCCTCAAGATTCTCTCATATCTAATACTGTAGCAAAACAGGGTAATCCTATAGCATCTTGTAGCATTATCTAAAATTGACCATATTTGCTTTCAGAGTTTGATTTTTTCATCTTGGGATTGAATAATGACCTCCAATCTTTGAATCCCTGATTTGGGAAGACCAAGGACCACTTTAGACCTATACTTCCTTCACTACAAATATATCACAACAACTAGAATTAGTAGACAAATTTCCACAATTAAATCACAAATATTGTTCTCCTATGAAATGTGTAAGGACTCTATCACTAAAGCTAAATTATCTTGAACTCGGTGATAAGAAGGGAAACTCTTCAATCCAAGTATATTAGTTTTTGAATTTATGCTCTTGGATTTTCTAGTCATATGCTTTAGATCAAATTTCCTTCTTCAAGCACTTTTGTTCACATTCTGCAAGTAGGGTAATGATTTAAATTCCACAAGTAAAATCTTGATTTACACCTTCAAGTAGACTAGCATATTCCATATTTGGAATTAGTACAGTCCTTTAACTTCATGCAACTGAAGTTAGATTTTACATTTGATGAATGGTACTTTCATTTCTGCAACTAAGATAATGTTTACCTTCTTGCAATTAGAGTAGACTCTTGTATTTACATGCAAGTTCTTTTTGAAATCTAGTAAAATGAGTGGTCTATGTATGCCTTGATCTGATTCATTTATTGAAGGTAATATGAGTAGAGCTTGACCTATTATGCATATAGCACTGTCACTTCTTTAGTTTGTATGAACCCCAAGTTCATAATTAAAGTTGGTAGCCTTGGGAGTCTCAACAATCTTGTTGTTATACTGGGGCTCATTGCCTATTTAATGTTATCATAACTGAGTTGGTATATATCTCCATTGGATAGCTAACTAACTGTTTCCATTTTATCTTCTCTGAATACTCATATTTGAAGTAGTTTTAAGGATTATAGGTCTGGAGTGCAATTATGCACCCTTCTATAACTTAGCTAGAATCTCTCCTTAAAGACTTCTAGAGATTCATTTTCTTCTTAAATCATTTTTGAATATTTCATCTCTAGTATCCCTTGCTCTTCAATAATCCTAGTATGTGTTTTTGAAAGCTTGTTACATTTATTCCCATGTGGTGATGTTATTCCTTTCAGGCTCATGAACCATTGAAGAGTTGCGTCGTTCAGTATAATACCCATGTTGGTTTACGATGTAAATATATGTACCTTGATATTAGGCTGGTGAGCCAGAGTCATTTTCGCATTCCTGCATGCAAGATTTCCCAAGGACATATATGTTATTTTGCCAAAATTTCAGAGAGGAAACTATTGTAAATTTTATACATAATTTTAGATTAATAAAATAATGGTTAGTTCTAGAGTCAATTCCATGAAAAATATTACGGGGTTAAAGAAACTCCACGATGACAAGAAAGAGGTTATGGTGTTAGGTGTCAGGGAAATGACAACTGGGGACCCATGTGGCTTCAAAGATGTGCCACATCGCAGCGAAGGGCCATGCATGCCACATGGAGAAGCAGTGCATTGCATTATACAAGACACTCAGAAGGGCATTATTTTTTCATTCGTTATAACCATTAGTATCCATCAACATTATCATTCATCATCATTACCATCATCCATTTGTCTATCTAACCAATTATTCTATCATTCCATCATAATCATTTTCATTATTCCGCACTCATTTCATGGTGAGAGATGAATAGTGGATTTCAATTATGTACTAGTTGGTGAACCCAATGTGGGGGTTCTGGATGTGACTAGGTATTTTTAGTCTATGAGTCCTATGCTTGGACTTTGGGAATCGACTAGAGTGTTGGTGACTAGTTGGTGAACCTTGGAAGGTGGGCATCCTAGAGAGATTGGAAGGTCTTGAAAAAGGGTGTGCCACTTGGGTTCTAGAACTGACAGAGCCAACTAAGGCCTCAAAGGGTACCTTGAATCCATGGAAACATAAAGAACTCCTAGAGCCCTATTTTTAAGAATTTCTCGGCTAGTTGTACGGCACCCTAAAAGGTGGGAATCACAGAGGGACTAGAAAGTCCTGAAGAAGGGTGTTCCACTTGGGCATAGGTTCAAGGAAGTAGAGTGCATTGGTGGAGTTATGGATATTGGGTTGGTGCCTTGGCCATGGCTATGTTTTCATTGGTTTATTGTTGCCTATGGAGTTGCAACCCCAGCTCATAGGTGACCCATGTTTGAGATTGATGAACCACAAATTTTATGGTTGGGTGGAACATGGAGATGCCACAACCAGTTACTCTTTTATACAAATAAATCTTTACATATAATTTGTATTGATTGATTTATGGATTTATGGTTGAAACCCTAGCTTTAGGGTTTTGTATTATGACTATAATTTCCTTTGTATTTCATTGTGCATGTTTATGAATATATATATATAATATACATATATTAAATAATATATATATATATATATATATATGGACATAACACCATGTTAATGTGATGCTAAATGGTACCCCATGCTATTTTATTTGAATAATTGTGGTTAAGTAATTATCAAATTCCGTTATATAATGTTGTAATTATTTTTGTATGTGTTAAAATTGGCATCACAAGCATTCTACATTTGCATTCACGAAAACCAGGTACTATCAGGTGTAGAGATAGTTTTAGTAGGATTAGATTTTACACTCTCATGGATAAATTGTGTGTTTTGAGGGTTGTGCTTGTAGTAGTGTTGCCTAATAAGAGGTTGGGGATTTTATAAGGTGGTATCTATATAATAATAATACAAGATTTATAATTATATATAAAAATATATTTAGATGGTCTATTAAACCGGGAGTCAATAAACTAAGGCACATGTTTTGTTTAATATCAAGTCAATAAATATTATAGGTGTAACAATATATATCTAGATATATATATCTTATATCTATATCTATATCTATATATATATATTATATTATTATATTATATATATATATATATATATATATATATATATATATATATATAGATATATATATAGTATATATAATATGAAATTGACTTCGGGTAGGGTTCCACGGTGGAACCCCCTAATATCACTGCTAAATGTATTAAGAATTGCAATGTTACTAAGTGTTTAGGCTTGAGTACGATCGAATTATCATGTAGAAGCTCCATCGGTGTCCTATGGTAATCCATAAGCCATGATTGTTGACAACCAAGGACCACATGATGGAAAACCACAAAATGGAATATGTCCCATGCTGTCCAACCACGAAGAGAATAATAGTTCCCAGGGAATGGGTTGTGGCCATAAGCTGTGGAGATGAGCCATGTGTCTGAAGGCTAAGTGTGATAATAAACAGACTCAATCCCCATTAGGGAACAAAGAAATTACTATTAGTTGGAACCCTAGGATGAGTCATGAAACATGCAGTGGAGGTGACTCACCATTTAATTGACACAGAGGTGGGATGCAGGCCATGGGAGTGGTATCAGTTAGTGTTGGGGAGTTGGAACCAACACAAGAGAGGCCAAAATTGTGATAATTGATCCGCCCCACTGGCACGTCAGCATGGGGGAGGGGTCATCTCTGTTTTAATGAGAATCATTGGATCATTTGGGTCACTACCCACCGATGGATTTAATGTGTTGAACCACAAAGCAAAACAGTGATAACAGAACCCCCCCCCCCCCCCACCTTGTGATGTAAGTGGAGGGAGGGGAGGGGGTCTGCATTTTAATATGGGCTATAGGCTATAATGCTTTCTCACCACCGTTGATCAAGCTTTGGTATACGTATGCATTAATGTTGGATCTTGGGAGGGTCCATGATATTAAATAGGGATAAATATAAAGTATGTTAGAATCTATTGGCATGGTGGCGAATAATGGGAGCCCCGCCCATTATTTTAATCAAATATATGATAATTTTGTTTTTAATTGTGTTAATGTTGAGATATATAGTGGACTCAAGGGTGCCATATATATTTTTTTATATTGTTTTTATTTTAAACTCCACGTGGACTGCCCTAACTATCCTCAAGGGCTCTCCAAGCATCTATTTGCATCATAGAATAAATAAAATAAATTAATTAATATATTATATATATATATATATAATATATATATATATAGAGAAGAGAGAGAGAGAGAGACGAGAGAGATGAGAGTGGCTCTACCAAGCACTCATTGCACTCATAAATAAATAAATATATATATATATATCATAGTATATATAGAAGAGGAGAGAGAGAATGACGGAGATGAGAGGGGGAGAGAGAGATTTTTTAGTGCATGAGTGCCTAGTAGACCCTCAAGGTATAGTTAGGGGTGTTCGACATGGATTTTGAGAAGAGAAAGGCACTTGTGATGGACATGGAACTAACCCATGCATGTTCGCGAGGTTCGAGGAGCATGAATTCTTACCCAATAGGAATGAAGTGGCCATCATGCTAAGGCTGCATTAATTTTGGAAGCTTAATTAAGTCTCATAACTTTGTAACAATTGAGAGCAGAGAGGGAGAGTGAATAAATTTCTTGACGGCGTAATTGTGTGCTTAGGAGATGGAATTTGGCATGTAAATAGTTAGAAGAAAGTGAATTGTAAGCGAAACACATCTGGGGTAATAGAAACTAGATTCAATGGAGAAATGTAGAGGAGTTTGGGAAGGACAAATTAGTGTCCAATTAAAAATTTCGAAGGGAATAATTTTCTTCTCAAGTGCTCAAATTCCACAAGTAGTCTACAGAAAAATACAGGAGATAAGAACACATTGGTAGCCACATAATTTTGAATCGAGTAGAAATATTGTAGAATTTTGTTGAAAAAGTGCACAATTCTAAAGGGAAAGAGTCATTATTAGAACAAAATAAATAGAAAATATGCCAGGATTTAACAACCCAAAAGAAGAAGTTCAGGAAATAGATATCAGAGTGATTAATTCCAAGACTGAATCAAATGGTCATAGAGTGATCAATATTAAGAACAAAGACCTAGACGAGAATATGAGAAGCATCAAGGTGGAGGTTCTTACTTTCAAAGTTGACAATGATATGCGGGTGCCAGAGTAGTTGTTATCACTCCTAGAAAACCCTGGCTATAGAAGGAAAAGACTAAGGTAACCTCTAGCCTCTTTAGATTTAAAGTTTGTCCTTCAATATGGACAGGGGTGTCTCCTTAAAAATCTACCACTCACGGTCACTTTAGCTATAGGTCATTAAGCTCATTGGCCAGATTTACTTGATGATATGAGATTGGTTTGGAAAGAAGACAACAAGGAACATTGGGCATGGAGTCTAGTATAAATGCTTCTAACCACAGGATACATAAACAATATAACAAAGACAAGATAGTGTATGGTTTATTAGAGAATTCTCAAGTTAGGTATGATATGAGAAAGTAGAAAATAAATATCAAAAAACAAAGCCAAAAGAATTCTACTAATGATATTTAAGTTGAACAACATAGAAGTAATTTGGAAAATCTAGATATGATCTTTCAGAAATAATTAGAACTCAATCACTTTTTTCCAAACACTAGAGACTCATTAATTAAATTTATGGCTTAGAAGAAAAATAGATAGTAGAAACATGGACTAAAAACCACCCACACATGAATCTTAAAGAATTTTCACATGCAAAGATTTTGTTAGACCCCTATACTACTAGTGTAACCTCTTATTGTTATTAGTACAACCCCCTTACTATATTGTTGTACCCATGCAATCCCCATAGTGTTATTATTGTGCCCCATGGAAGCCCACTATTGTTATTATTATTCCCTTACATTATTATTGTTATGTCGACTCTAATTATATTATGACCCCTTAGACTCCTATATATAGAAAGGAAGTCTTGTCATTTGTATCATCCAAGAATTTTTCATTTGTGTAATGTAAAGGAGGTTTCCCCCTCGAAGAGACTTATTTCTAAGGCGTTCATCTATCTTTTCTATCTTTTTGTGAGCTGGTTTCATAACATTTGGTATCATAGCTTTGGATTCTAGGGTTTTCACTGCTCCAAACAGGTCATCGTGGAATTTTTGCTATAACATTATTTTTGCGACGTTTTAGAAGCTAAAAAAAAACCCATTTGAGATGAACTCACGGTAAACCTTGGTTCCTAATTTCAGAGCTTGCCTTGCTACATGTGCAGAGATATGATCTGAGAAAGTTAGGGTTTTTGCAAGCTCCAGAATTTCAACTAAAACAGGTCATCATGACATTTTCACTATACCTCCTTCGCTATGAAGTTTCAGAATCTAAAACAAAAACCCATTTGAGAAGAAATCTGTCTAAACCTTGGCTCCTAATTTTAGATACTATCTCTCTATAGTTTCGGAGATATAGTCTGAGAAAGTTAGCATTTTTGCAGACTCCCGAATTACATCTGAAACAGGTGACCTTGGGGAAAGCATCATAACTTTCTCTTTGAGCTTTGGATTGAAATTTCATAAGAAGTTACAGAAAGAGGACGGATAGTAGTATTTTGTATGTCTTTTTCAGATCTGAAGGTCAAAACAGTGACACATGGCACGTAATACAAGTCTGCTATTCTGAAAAGGGGTATAATCAGGTCATCGTGGGAGATTGTGAATAAATCTTCATTGGAGAATCCAATTTCGATCAGACTAGTGGCATTAGAAAGAGGACATAGAGGACTATTGTAGATCATGACTTCAAAACTGGAAGATTTCAAATTACAGAGTTACAGTCGTTTCAAGATCAAGCTCCTAAAATTAAGAAAAAGCGAGACGAGGAAGTTTGATGGCAAGGATCCGGTAAATTGTATACTACAGATGGAGAAATATTTTGATCTACATGGTGTACCACTATTACAAAAGGTATGTATTACATCTAATTATTTAGAACCAAATCAATTTTTATGGTATAAAGGGCCTTGTTCTCGTAAACCACTTGACACGTGGTCAATTTTCAGGGAGGAAATGATAGCACATTATGAGGATGCAAAGAGAAACACCTTCTTTAGCCAATTGATAAATCTCAAACAAAAGTGTTCAATGGCAGAGCACGTTAAGGACTTTCAAAAATTGAATATAAGGGAAAATGATATTCCAGAGAAGTAGAGGATTGATGTCTCCATAGGGACTTTAAAGGATAACATTCAACATGAGGTTCATCTTTGGGAACCTGATTCATTGGAGAAGGCATTCAGGTTGGCAAGAAAAGTGGAAAGCAAAATAATGGAAACAAGGAATTCTACCCCTCACAACTATAAACATGGAAGTGTTGTTTCTCCTAGCCTTCCACAACTTACAAGGGTGGCACCACAACAATTGGAAGAAAAAAGAGACAAAGGGCTTTGTTACAACTGTGATAGTAAATGCATTGAAGGTCATAAGTGTGGTGAGAAGAAATTATTTTACATAGAGTATGAAGAGGAGGAAGAAAAGGATCAAGAAACATCAAAATAAGAGGATATATGCCTGGACCCGACCCCAGAAAAAGAAGAAATGAATCCAACCATATCTTGTAAAGCATTGGCAAGAATTACCACTCCTCAAACTCTCAAGATAGAAGGACATATCAAGAATAAAAAGGTTCAAGAAGTGAAAGATCACATCGAGAAAGAAGAAATGAATCCAACCATATCTTGTAATGCATTGGTAGGAATTACCATTGATCAAACTATCAAGATAGAAGGACATCTCAAGAAGAAAAATGTTCAAGAAGTGAAAGATCACATCAAGCATCAAGAAATGAATCTGACCATATCTTGTAAAGAATTGGAAGAAATTA
>APFE031056910.1:62209-96740 GCA_000404065.3 Pinus taeda | reverse complement strand
AGACACTTCAAGGTAAAAATGGATCATGATAGTCTTAAATACTTTTTAGAACAAATATTATCTTTAGAAGAACAGAAAAAATGGGTCACAAATATGTTGGGTTATGACTTAGACATCATCTATAGGAAAGGGAAGAAAATTTTTGTTGCATATGCACTCGCAAGAAAGGATGAGGATGTGGAAGCATTGTTTTGTGTTATTTCTATTATCCAACCAGGTTGGATAAACGAAGTAAGGGATGAATGGAAGAAGGACAAAGAAGTGTGACCACTCATTCAAAATTTATAGAATATCCCAATTCAATCAATATTGCCAGAACTTGAAGAGGAAAGAAAAATCATATTGGAACCTAGAGCAATCATAGAAACAAGAACCCGATAGCTACGAAATCGATCAATTTCAGAGTATCTCATCAAGTGGAAGAACTTACCTGCTGAAGATTCCACATGGGAGGACAAGAATTTTATACAGAAGCATCAAGAACTACTCAATTGTTGAGGAAAACACTTTTTGAAGGAGAGGGGCATGTTAGACCCCTATACTACTAGTGTAACCCCTTATTGTTATTAGTACAACCCCCTTATTATATTGTTGTACCCATGCAATCCCATATTGTTATTATTGTGCCCCATAGAAGCCCACTATTGTTATTATTGTGCCCTTACATTATTATTATTATGTCGGCCTCTGATTATATTATGACCCCTTAGGACTCCTATATATAGAAAGGAGGTCTTGTCATTTGTATCATCCAAGAATTGTTCATTTCTGTAATGTAAAGGAGGTTTCCCCCCTCGAAGAGGCTTATTTCTAAGGCGTTAGTCTATCTTTTCTATCTTTTTGTGAGCTAGTTTCATAAAACATTTTGATGAAAAATTATATTAATATGAGAGCTAAACACAAAATACTTTTTCTACAAAAATATCCCAACCCTTCCTCCTTTCAAAATCACAGTATTTATAGATTACTTACAAAAATATAACCAAGTTTTTAGCAAAACTTAATTACAAATCCTTAAAATAAATGAGAAAATATCTAATTTAAACCAAATACATTACATCATTCCATCATAAAACAAAATAAACAATATTCAATATCTAAAGATCATGTTGTTGCTGGAGTCATGGATGAAGTTGAGGATCCCCCAGTCGAATTTGATGAGGAGGCTCTCCAACTAAAAGTTTATTAGGCATTCTTCTAAAAATAGAAAATTTTATTTCTTGCGAATTCCTAAAAAATAGGCATCAAATATCAATTTTCATATCTCAAAATATGACACCTATGTTAAAAATGAGAGAGGTTTTCATTAATGTGTTTGTTTCCAACAAAAGCCTCTCTTAGTTGTCAAAAATTCATTTCTAATTGTTATGACACTGCACCCAAACTTACTGACTTTTATAGGAAAAAACAAAGTATAACAAAGTTTTTTGCTAACATTTGATTTGTCAATGCCACCATTTCAAATTTTAGGAAACAACACTGACAAATTAATTGTAAGTGCCCCTGATTTTTTTTTGAAAAATTAAGACCATTGAACCCTTTACTCTAAAACTACATTGTGATAACAACTGGCTCTAGTGGCGATTTTTTCCTCCCTATGAGGTAGGAAAGAGCTTGCGTATACCAAGTGCCTGATCCATGTGTGATTCTAACTCTAAAACCTGCTCATTCTGAGACTTGTGACTTATTTTGTAGAAAATTACCCCACAGTGCCACCATTGCTTTACAAATTGAAATCTAAATGTCAAACAGCAAAACAAAATCTCAATACTTGAAATCAACTATTACTGCAATCAAATATGCACTCGAAGTTAATTGTAACATGAAAACCAACTGCTGAAAACTGAAAAATTGAAATGCCAATCCTTTATACAAACTGGAATCTAAATGAATGAGTTACAAATTTATTCAATATATCCTACTCTAATAGCTGAAAATAATAGTTGTATCAAACGATACAAAAATTCCAGTGTGGTCCCAAAAGAAAATGCCTATTTGAATGTTTTCTTCTTTCACTCTCTTAAAAAAGAAAGAAAATCATAAAAAATAACAACTCAAAATTCAATTGAATTTGATGCCCTTGCCTTATAAATACGACAACATCCAAATTCTTTGTTGATGTCAACAAACTTTTAAAAGGGTCCTTAAGAGCATGAACAAAAACCTCTTGTTAATCCTTCTCAAATGGAGATGCAACAATTTTTTCATTTGGCTTATCGTGCACATGAGGTAAAAGATTTGTACATTCTTTACAATTTTCAAATAGAATAGTGGCAACTTGTATATCTAATTCTTCATTCAACTTAAATGGAATCTCATCCTAGTTGTCTAAATAAATTAAAACAACATTTTATCCTTCATTATCATCTTACAAATGTTGATTATAACTGTCATAAAATGGTTCACTGTCTATAGTTCCAGGCATACAGTTTTATAACCCTGATTTTCACAAGTTTCTTCTTGCAACATAAATTCAGAAAATGAATGATATGAAGAACAATTTTAATGTAAATCTTCATCCAACGAAGGAAAATGAGTCTAAAAATTAATTTCATGTTTTCCTTCATCTATAACCAACAAAGAAACTACTTCACGATGAATATTTCCCTGAGTAAGATGGCAGCCATCCTCTACTCTTTCCTCCCAATGAGAAGATAATTCAAACAGGGCTTCTTTGATTCCATCATCCATTAAATATTGATTATTATTGTCAATTCCCACATATTGAATAAATATTTTGAAAGACTCTCAATAATTCCCAAAAAATGATGAAGATTGGGAGCATTCCTTATAATTCTCATAGAAAACAGCATGAAAAATATTTAAGAGAATAAAGACTAAGAGGTGGCAACCTTTCTTACTAAGATCTTGGCTTTTCTTCTAAGGTTTCCATAAAAAAATTCATCACACAATCTTCATGCAATTCAACCCATAGCTTATGTGTATGCATATGGAATTTGATCAAATGTAAATTGTAACATTGTCTCCTCCTTGATCTTTATATTTTGGCATAAATGTTTACCAATATATATGAGAAATACGATTTGGAAATCCAAGAATATGAGCATGATTCATAGGAACAAACCTTTCATATTGTTGATTCATCTTAATACAGTGGAGTCACCAATGGTACTTTGATTTATGGATCCTGCTGCGAGTGGAATCACTGAGTGAATGATGTGCAGTCTGATTATTTCTGATCCTTGTTCACCATCAATGATCAAATCTTGATGTTTTTCATTCTTTCCAAGGGAAGATTTAACTTTTGTTCCTTGGAAGCAACACCAAAATGTTATCACTTAGGAAAACCCATGGCTATATGAAATTTGATCAAATGTAAATTGTGACATCATCTCTGCAGAAATTTCACTGTAGATCACCTGATTATGCAATGTACTAAAGAAAAATACTTAATCTATGTCTACAATCAAATTTGTGGAAGCTTAATCAATTTTGAGCAAGATCAAATAGAACACATATAACAGAGAAGAAGATTCAATCACACATGAAACACAGAAGAATACTCTGGGGAAAGCCTCAGCTAAAAACCCTGCTATCTGTATTATCATACAAGTGGAAATATCTCAGGATTACACAAAGCTTTAGCTCACAAGCTATCCAACCCTCAGTACAATCCCTCATTACTGCTCATAAATAGAATAGACAACACATATGCCTTCCTTCAGTCCTCCAAGCCTCCTCTTTCCTTTTGCAGTTTCTCCTGGGTCCTCCAACTGCAACCTGTGTGATTCTCACCTCACACACAACACTGACCTCTAAAATAACTGCATAATCTTGAAGGAGATAATTCCTTCCGCATGGATGAGTTTCCGTTATAGGAAAATTCCTCCAACTGATAGTACAGTGTCCTTGTCTTTAATCTCAACTGGGTCTTTCTCTGAATTGACATGCATGAGTTATTTATGAGAGAATATTAAGTTATTTGGAGAACACTAGTTGCATGCAAGCATGCATTAACTGACTGAACTCACAATAAGTTCCTCCAATAGTTTGGAACTAATTTAACTGGACTTAACTCAATTAACTGAGCTAACTAAGTACAACTCAAATACAACTCATCCTTATCTCCTTAATTAAGGGATAACTTCCTCAATAAAAGGGATAATTGTTGCATGTCTTCACATAGACTTCATGTTTGATTTTCTCCAACTAATCAACTCAAGATGAATTAATTAATTATTTTTCAAACAGCTGCTGAGACCAAATTTGAATTTTAATTCAGGGACTAATTAAAATTGGAACCTATCTTGAAATGCTATTTATAGCAATGCTACTTTTACCATTTATATTTTTTGTTATTTCCAACAGAGTTGGAGTATATCCTGAAATGTTATTTATAGCAATGTTATTTATAGCATTTCTATTTTTAGCATTTCTTGTTGCTATTTTCAACACCCCCTCTCAACAAGAAAGGCATTCAACTCGAACCTAATCCTGAATCTTTGGAATGTTCTGCATGCAACACTTCTCCCTAGTGTTGTTGCTCCAGCAACTCCAGGAACACAAAAAATATCCAACCTGAATCAGAATGATGCCTCTGTCATCAAAGTCTCTGACTGCTATTGCCTCTGTCGACTGGAAAACTCTGCACCTTTGTGCTCTTCAGTATCTGACTACTCTAGCCTCTGTCACTTTGTTCTCTGATTGCATCAATCACACTGATTCCTCCTGCTACATATGTGTTGTCCCTGGTCCTGTCTCCCAGCACTGCATCTGCACTTCACCTCCTCTCATCATGTTGCATCGTATTCCCCACTGCTACACTGCAACTCAGTTACTGAGAAGTAAGTAACTGTTTTCCCAACTAACCTCCCTGTTGGGCTAGAAACATCCTCTGATGCTGAAGCTTCCTCTGCCACTCCATCCTCATTTATCTCTACCCACTCAGCTAGTCCTGCAAATCCTCGTTGAGGCTCTCGTAGCAATGTCTAATCAAAGAGGTTGGGACCTCAAGGATCCTACCCCTATTTTAGCCTTCTTGGGACTATCACTCCACATCACCCCACCTCCCACCTGAAGGTATGGATGCATGTGATCCCTCTGCCCACTTGGCTCAAAATTTCCCCCTACTGGAGGACTCTGCATGAGTGGATGCCTCCACTCGGTCTCTTCTTAGCTTCTCTAGTTGTGACTGCTCCACAACCTCCTGAAGCTACTTCACCAATTGTGGCTCCTCCACAATTTTCTGAGACTTCTTTTGGCGCTGCATGTTGAGAGGTAATGTACTCTCCCTCTCAACCCCCAAGTCTCCAATAGTTTCCTTGCTCCTTAAGGCTTTGCATGCATCTTGAACCTCAAGAGCATATAGGTTCTTGACTCATGAACCGATCTGCTTCACCTGTCTTGTGGTGATGTGTCTAAGGAAAACCTTTCCCTTACTGAAGACTACATCATCGCCTTTGTCCTCAAGCATCACGATCGATACCAAGTTCTTCTTCACTCCTGGCACATACTTCACATTTGTCAAGGTGATGCGAGCTCCATGCTCCCTCTAAAAAGAAACTATACCTTCACCTAAAACACGGTACTTTCCATCATCGCCCATCTGTATGTGCATCTAGAGGTCCTTCTCCTCCAATGTACTGAACAAACTCTTATCGTCAGTCATGTGGAATGAAGCTCCACTATCAAGAAACCAACCACAACCCATCATTGATGAAACCATGCATGCGATGAGGGTAAAATTCAATTCGAACTGAGAGGCCAATGCCTCACCTTCAAATCCTTCCTTAGATCCCTTCTTGGATTTATTCAATGGACAATTAGTTTCATAATGACCCACCTCATGACAATTAAAGAATCACACTTCAGATTTGTTAATCTTCTTCCCACCATGAGAAGAACTCGATTTGGGATGACAATCCTTCTCCTTCCCTTTCCTTGCCTTACTCGCTAAGGAGAAATTTTCTTCATCCTCCTTGGATGAAGAACCATCTCTAGTGCTCCTCCTAATCTCCTCCTGCATCAGATCCAACCACAATCATTCCCAATCTGGCAGTTTCTCTCTTCCGTTCACTGAGTCCTGCTAGCTATGCCAGCTCTTAGGAAGACTGAGAAGAGAATGACTCACTATATCATCATTGGTTGTTGTGATTCCTACACTTCCAATCTCATCTCTACAGGTGGTGAACTTGTTCAAATATGTAGAGATCATGCCACCCTTTTCACACTTGATTTTCCGAAGCTTGCCTTTCAACACCAGCTTCCTCTAATCGTTGTTGTTTTGATATAGATCCTTCAATGTCTTCCACATTGAAAACGGAGTCTCCTTCCAACGGATACTTGAGACAATATGGTCTCAAAATCCCTCTAGAAGAATCCTCCTCGCTCTAGCCACACATTTCTTCCATTTCGCTAATTCTTGGGCATTAGCTGCTGCTGGCTTGGGGACTTCATGATCAATGAAGTCCTTCAAACCATTGTTCTCTAATACCGCTTCCATGCAATCCTTCCAGGCTATGTAATTCGAGCTGCCATCCAGGGCATACTCGAGTCTCAAGCCATTGAACACCATTGGTGAATTTTGAGATGTGATAAGAAATCGATTCTGTACCTATAATCAAGAACTTCAAAACTTCGAACCTCTCCCTTCTTTGTATAATGTTCTCCGCTTTGATAAACTTAGCTCTGATACCATGTCGAAATTTCATTGTAGATTACTTGATTATGTAATGTACTAAAGCAAAATACTTAATCTACTTCAACAATCAAACTTGCGGAAGCTTAATCTATTTTGAGCAAGATCAAATAGAACACATATAACAGAGAAGAAGATTCAATCACACATGAAACACAGAAGAAAACTCTGGGGAAAGCCTCAAGCAAAAACCTCACTATCTGTATTATCATACAAGTGGAAATATCTCACAATTACATAAAGATTTAACTCACAAGCTATCCAGCTCTCAGTACAATCCCTCACTGCTGCTCATAGATAGAATAGACAACACATATGCCTTCCTTCAGTCCTCCAAGCCTCCTATTTCCTTGCGCAGTTTCTCCTGGGTCCTCCAGCTGCAACCTGTCTGATTCTCACCTCACACACAATGCTGACCTCTGAAATAACTACGCAATCCTGAAGGAGTTAATTTCCTTCTGCATGGATGAGTTTCCTTTATTAGGGAAAATTCCTCCAACTGATAGTACAACATCCCTATCTTTAATCTCAACTAGGTCTTTCCATGAACTGACATGCAAGAGTTATTTATGAGATAATATTCAGTTATCTGGAGAACACTAGTTCGCGTGCAAGCATGCATTAACTGACTGAACTCATAATTAGTTCCTCCAATAGTTTGGAACTAATTTAACTGGACTTAACTCAGTTAACTAAGCTAACTAATTACAACTCATCCTTATCTTCCTTAATTAAGGGATAACTTCCTCAATCAAAGGGATAATTGTTGCATGTCTTCACATAGACTTCATGTTTGATTTTCTCCAACTAATTAACTCAATATGAATTAATTAATTATTTTTCAAATAGCTACTGAGACCAAATTCGAATTTTAATTCTCAATTTCAACTGAGGGACTAATTAAAATTGGAATATATTATGAAATGCTATTTATAGCATTTCTATTTTTTTCTATTTCCAACAGAGTTGGAGTATATCCTGAAATGCTATTTATAGCATTTCTTATTGCTATTTTCAATAGTCTCCTCCTTGATCTTAAAATTTTGGCAAATATGTTTGCCAATATATATGAGGAATACGATTTGGAAATCCAAGAATATGAGCACGATTCATTGGAACAAAACTTTCATATTGTGGATTCATATTGATATAGTGGAGTCACCATTGATACTTTGATTTATGGATCTTGCTGAGAGTGGAGTCACTAAGTGAATGATGTGCAACCTGTTTATGTCTGATCCTTGTTCACCATCAATGATCAGATCTTGATGTTTGTCATTCTTTCCCAGGGAAGATTTAACTTTTGCTCCCCGAAAACATAACCAAAATGTTATCACTTAGGAAAAACCATGGCTATAGAGAGAAAAAATTAAGGTAACCTCTAACCATTTTAGATTGAAAACTGGCCCTTCATTATGGAGAGGGAACTCTCCTTAGAACTCTACCAATCAATGTCACTTTAGTAGTACGTCATCAAGCTCGTTGGCCAGTTTTACTTGATGAGATGAGATTGGTTTGGAAAGAGTAGGACAAGGACCATTGGGAATGGATTATGGTATAAAGGTTGTTAACCATAGGACACATAAACAATCTAACAAAGGAAATATAGCTTATGTTTTTTTATACAATTCATGAGTTAAGTATGATAGGAGAAAATAGAAAATAAATGTCAAAAAATAGATCCAAAATAATTTTGCTAATGATATTTAAGCTGAAAAACATAGAAGTAATTTGGAGATTCTGAATTTGATATTTCAGAAATAATTCAAATTCAATCACATTTTTCAAAACATTGAAGACTTATTGATCAAAGTTATGGCTTAGAAGAAAAATACACAATAGAAATACTGACTGAAAACCACCTACACATGAATATTAGGGAATTTTCACATGTAAATCTACTTATAACATGTTATATTAATATTATATCTAAACGCACAATACTTCTTCTTCAAAAAATTCCCAACCCTTCCTCCTTACAAAATCACAATATTTATAGATTACTTACAAAACTATAACCGAGTTGTTAGCAAAAACTTAATTACAAAGTCTTAAAATAAATGAGCAAATAGATAATTTAAGCAAAATACATTACATAGTTCCATCATAAAACAAAATAAATAATAATTTGTATCTAAACATCATGTTGTTGTTGGAGTCATGGCTGAAGCTAAGGACCCCCAAGTTGAATTTGATGAGGTGGCTCACCAACTGAAAGTTGATTAGGTATTTTTCTAAAAATAGAAAAAAAAATTGACGAATTCTTGAAAAATAGACTTCAAATATCCATTTGAATGTCTCAAACTGTGACACCTGTGTAACAATGAATAGAGGTTTTTGTTAATGGGTTCATTTCCAACAAAACCTCTCTTGGTTATCAAAAATTTGTTTCCAACTGTTCCTGAACCATGCCATAAGTTACTACTGCTTATAGGAAAAAAATAGAGTAAAACAAAGCCTTTTGCTGACATTTGATTTGTAAGTGCCATCATTTCAATTTTTTTGGACCTTCATTGACAAATTAATTATCAGTGCGCCTGAAGTTTTTGTGAAAAATTAATACCAGTAAACCCTTTTGTAACACCCTCCTCCCACATTTACCTAAGCTAACCGGTCCATTGGGGTAAACATGTGATGAAGAGTAACTTTGATGTGATTTAACCCCACATGTATAGTTAAGGAAGTGGAACTAAAAAAAATAAACATTTTGACCTTTCTAAGGAGCTACAAAACCTTCAAGAGACAACCAACCCTTCAAAGTGACAAACCCCTGAGACAACTTGTCATTTTGTTGAGTTAGAACCCTAGTCACTCCCATGACAAGCCATGCATGTGACTAAGACCCTCTAGTCACTCCCAAAACAAGGCATGCATGTGACTGAGACCCTCCAATCTCTCCCACAATAAGGCATGCATGTGACTGTGTCCCTTTTCAGGTAGCTCTGAGCTAGCGAACCCGGATACTATGCCACTTTTTAAGGGCTAGGTCACAGGCCTCTACATAAAACTTCATGAAACTTCCAGAAATGATAAATAAAAATGAATTAAAGCTACTAATGCAAACATTGGTACAAGAACTTGACCTGAACCCTACTAGCCATGACATGCATTTCGTCAAACATATAACAAACATGTAATCTACAGGTCATAACCACAAATCTGAGCGTAGAGGTCTCATACTTATATGAGGATCGCCAAGAAGAATTAATGCTTTATCACAATAGTTTCATTATCATCTCTTAAGTCATATATTCATTCATGTCTCATGTACTAATCAAATCATGATGAGATCCATTACCAAAGTTTGTCATAAACTATGCTTATGACCAACATATAACCAACAAAATAATAAGAGTAGAACAACCATAAAAATCACATATTAACAAGTACATTTACACATGAAATACCAAAGGAAAAGGAGTTCTTATTAATGTTTGCACAAACCAACCAAGTCAAGGACTTCCATGAACCACCCAACCATATATTGGGCTGAACCAAATATTTCTTTTCATCTATCACCCCTATTCCATATTCCAAGCATGAACATGGGACTCATAATAAAACCAATTAAGGTTTCGTTGGGCTTTACTGTATATCCACCAAGGGATCCTAGGAATGAAACCATCATTAATACAACCAAGCTTTACTGCAATCTCACCATATCACTACGCCCTAAACAAGCATGGATGCGTCTGGATTTCTCCACCTAAACTATGAGGAATTTTTCTATCTCTACCTCTCGGCTTTACTGTGTATCCTACCATTTTCAGTCAAGGGATTCCTAGGAATACAAGGTTTCTACACTCTAGGCTTTACCATGTATCCCGCTACTACTGGTCAAGGGATTCCTCGGCCCAATCAAGGGTACTCACAACCAAGCTTTATTGTATATCCCACTAAGGGATTCCTAGGCCTTGCAATTAATCCTAATACCACCCCACTCAACTTCGAATCCATTCGGAAATCTTGCTCAACCAAAACAAGATAACCCCATCACACCATGACAATTCAGAAATGGTAAGGCAAGGTTGAAAACCACTTTCATACCTACAAAACCCATTCCAATGACAGCAAGAGAACCAAATACGCACATGCATGTATCATGCATGCCAAAACTAGCAAGGAAATCATACATGCAACTTGATACCTAGAAGTAATCTTGTTGTAGCCGCTTGATCATACTCTTCCTTGCTTGATCGTTGCTTCCCCTTGCTTTCTTGTCCTTCCTTTTCCTTCTTTTATCGAATATTAAAGTGCTCCAAGAATACTCTAAGTGTCCAAGAGTATGAGAGAGAGAGAGAATAGAGAGAGCTCCAAAACTGAACTGACAAAAGGTTATGAACTAATCCTCATAAGCCTTTTTATTAATAAGGCCTCTATTTTCTTCATTTTCCATTATTTTCCTTCATTTTTCTCCTCACATGCAACTTGTGACCTTTCACCTTCCTCTTCTCCTAATTTCCATTATTTTCATAAATAAAATGCTAATTAATGCCACTTTGCCTTTCCAAATTCATTTCCATTGCCTTCGCCAATTTCCCCTTAGCCATTATAAACCAAATGAACACACACACTAGGATGTTTTGCCCAACATTCAGCTTGGAATATGTGTCCCATGACCTTGGTTATTATTTTGCCTTTATTAACTTTATTACATGGATTTTTGACTAGGGGCATTACATAACCCTCCTGCTTGGGGTGATCCAGGCGGCTCTAGACACATGCATAAGTCCAAGAGGACTCAGGAAGGGTCAAAAAATAAAAGTGTTTGGATTGTGCTTGAACTAGGTTCATGTTGAATATATCATTGTCGTGATCACGGTGGTGTGAACGGTTTGAAAAACCGAGTCTATATGCGAAAGTTAGGAGTAGTCAAAGTTCAGGGTTAACATGGGTGATTGGGCAGGCTTAAGGAGGTGACAATTTGGACAATATCCGGCCACCGAATTCCAGCCAAGCTAGGCCAGATTTTGGGTAAAATTGTGGCCTACTTATTTTTCCCAATAACCCTTATTTTCCAGTGAATTTAAAATATTCATTTAAATATTATTTTAAAAATAACAAAAAAAATAAAAATTTAAAAAGGTGATGGGCCACCACCCTCACCACCCCACTTCACCATATATATTAAATATATAACATAAAATGAGCTCAGTGAGAGCTAAACCCACGTTTGGGTCCACCGGCCTCGTCCACGCGGTGGTCCCACACTAAAAGGCGCCCATTTAACACTCAAAGGTTCTCACATATAACTGCTTTCCATTTCAACAATGCACTGTTATGGGTTATAAAACAAATGCCTCCATTTAAACGTGCTCAAAACAAACCCGCACCAAAATAATACATGTGTGCCAATTTTGGGTAGGAGTGGGATTTGATCCCACAAACTCCTAAACTCCAACACTCCGCCCTAACAAACGCGGCTAACTGGAACATTGAGAATTTCATCGGCGCACCATTATTTAAACTTATATGTTCTCATTTGCACGGGGAGTGGATTTGAGGATCGAGAGAGAAGTGGAACCATGATTGTGCGGAACCCTGATCCAGGAGCAGAACCATGACATAGTCCATAGAGGCAGAACCATGATGGCATGCTTTTCGAGACAAAATTTTGCAAGGAATCTTAAGATGCCAAAAAGATTCCTTGGGAGGAAAAAATTCATTTTATCAGAATGTAATCAAGTTTACAGTCAAATTTCTCAGATTTTCAGAGGGAATGCTATGCTGAGGTCAGATTCGCCTTTTGAGCAGAATATTTGCAAATTCCCAGTGGAGGAGAATCTTTGAGAATCTTGAGGGAATCTTCTAGATTCCTTCGAGGCTAAAATTCACCAGAGTCAGAATGTTACCAACTTCATACTCATTTTTCTTAGAAATTCGCAAGGATCTCGATGGTGTAGATAGAATTTTTATCTGAGTAGCAGATCTTCAGATGACCCGAAGGAGGGAATATTGAGGAAACTAAGGGGAATCTAAAAGATTCCTATAGCCCCAGATTTTCACTTTGTCAGAATTCAGAAATTTGACAGTCAATTTTACACTATTCGATGCCAAAAATATGATGGTGCAATCAGATTTTCCATTTGATCATTCCATTTTTCAGCAACTTTTCAAAGTGGAGTGTAGGTGTCAACATTCAATGTGCGAGCAGTCATTTCCATGAGATTTAACGCCACGAGATTGATGGTGCAGCCAGATCCAACGTTTTATCATCCTCTTCTTTAGATAACTCCTTGATGTGAGACATATGCAGTTTGATCATGTACTTCTTTGTCTCTTTGCTTGAGAAGCATTGTGTTGTATAGATCTCTATCGATGTTTGATGTGGGATCTTGTTTCCTTCTTTGTTTTCATGATTCCTGCTTGATGTGATGCAGAATCATCTGTGAGATGTACTTATCGTCATGTTTTGAATGAGATCCCTTTGTCATCATTTTGATGGGATACTCATGCATCGTCATGTATGTTTGATTTGAGATCTCTTTGATGCCAAGTTGGTGGGATGCTCATTATTCACATATGTGAAATTATGTCATGCTGATAGGAGTCCTTTTTAGAATGAGAGTTCCTGCAGTGGAACATCTCTTGGAGCCACTCCTACGTGAGGGAATATTCCTTGTATGATAGAGAAAACACATGCACGTACATCATCACTCTTTCCAGCACATAATGCAGCAGCCTACACCATCTTGACACCAGGCCCGGAGACATAATTCCTCCAGGACGAACTCCGTTATCAACGTCTTGTGTTTTATGTTGCTGATTCTTGTCAAGTTTCTTCTTCTTTACAACATGCATATATGTTCCTTTATGCTATTTTAAATTCAATTCTAATCACATCACAAAAGAGAAAGATCATGGTTAAATCCAGGAGTTGAATAAACTCAGATCAAGTTTGGTATCAGAGCAGTCTTTGTGTGGATGTGAATTGCAAGTGTTAACAATGGAACTTGCAGCGATAGAGGATGAAAAAGCAATGTACGAGAACATGCTCAAAATTTCCCAAAGGATGGAAATAATATATGAAGCTCTACAAAAATAGACAGTGGAAAAGGATCGATTTCAACTTTAGTTGCGAGCCACGGAAGAGGCCCTGGAATAACTAAAGCACAACAAACAGAATCTTCAAATAGAGAACGTTGAATTGAAGATGCTTCTACATGAAGAGAAACAGGAAAAACAGAGATTGATACAATACCTGCAAGCCAAGGATGAGGCCTTGGAAAAGCTGCATCATGACCCATGTGAGGTAAAAAGTAATTCTCTAAATTCATGTATGTGTCCTGATGATGATTTCGTTGTTTTTGAAAATCATACCATAGGAATTGGCTCCAAATTGTTGAAGAGAATGGGGTATAAAGGAAAAGGATTGGGCATTAATGGCCAAGGCATTGTCAACCCCATCAAAGTAGAAGAATTACCCCATCAGGCAGGACTTGGGTATGTCAGGAAGGAAGTTGGGGAATGCGCCAAGACAGACAGCAAACTACCAACAACAGATGATGAGCTGCCCTCATCAGTTCTTTCCAACTCTATAGTGGAGGTAAAAGATGTTGATTTCCTTTCAATTTCATCTTCACATAGTATTCTTTCTGTTGGAGATTTGGAGATCCCAATTACAGGTTCAAACATGAGGTTCCTTACCAGAACGAGGCACGAGGAGGAAGAAGAACCCGATGTTTATAACCAAGGCATAACTCAACCATTTGAGGCTGTGCAGAGACCTTGATTTGCAGGCTTGGGATACACCGAAGGAGAATGCTCAAAGGTTTCAGGTTTTTCCGAGACATCGTCGAAATTGTCAAGGAAAGAGAATGATGGGCACACATCCCCATCATCCCATGGTAGTACCCATTGCAGGGAAGGAGCTGAGGCAAGCTCTCATATCCATAATGACATCGAAGACAGAAAGGAAAGGTATAACCAGTTTCGATATTCGAATGTTCATTTCGATTATAATCATGTTGTTAATGATGAACGTAAAACATGGCATTGAAAAACAGGTACCTTTTGTGGATTACATAGCCATACATTTTCTAAGTGTTGGAAAAGAATAGCAGCACACAAAAGGAGGAGGCATGAAAGACCCTCTCAACAGCAAGTAAAGAAACATGTAAAGCAAATCTAGAGGAAGAAGACGTATTGCAACAAAAGTGGCCATCAAAGAGCCACTTGTTGGAGGCTCCATCCAGAGCAGCGCCTTAAAGACAAAGCGTTAGTGCATGAACCAGGTGAAATAGTTGTTCGACAAGCAAAACCACCACAGGGAGATGAACCATTCACATCGATAAGTGAAAAATGGTTTCTAGATATGTTAGCTTGTCATGGTCATGCTTTTGTAAATCATTTGTTGCATTTTAAAATGTAAGAAGTGATGATGTGTTTTCCATCATTTGTTAAGCAACAATGATGTCTGGTCATTTTGTATTGCAATTTAAATTGTTAAAGTGATGTTGTGTCCCCATCACTTGTTAGAGGAACAATAGTGTTTGGCCTTATTTTTGTAAATCATGTGTTGCAGTGATGATATGTTTTCCATCACTTATTGAAACCACAATGATATGTTGGCCTTGTTTTTGTAGCTGGGGTATTTTTTCCATTTCGATGTAAACTTGACCACCGAGTATGTGTTATAAACTTGTGGCAAATATGGGATGCTTGGGTGATTACTTGGTCATGAAAGTCAAGCATGTAATTTGCAAAAAACAATGTACTACAGGCTGCAGAGGTTGCAGGTATTGGCTCATCGCTTAAGGCTCCGAAGAACAAAGGTGAAGGAGATGGAAGTGATACCTTTCAGGATGCTTGTGATGTAGACAAGGTACAAAGAAGTTGCAGATTATTTTTCATGCTTTTGGAGGACCAAAAGCTCCTCAATGGGGAGGATTGATCCAGGTGGCTCCAGACACATGCAGAAGTCCAAGAGGACTCACGAAAGGTCAAAAAATGAAAGTTTTTATATTCTGATTGAACTAGGTTCATGTTGAAGATCTCATCATCATGATTGTGGTGGTGTGAATGGTTCGTCAAACCGAGTCCGTATGTGAAAGTTAGGAGCAGTCAAAGTTCAGGGTTGACTTGGGTGACTAGGCAGGCTTAAGGAGGCAACAATTTGGACAAAATCCGTCCACCGGATTCCAACCAACCTGGGCCAGATTCTGGGCGAAATTGTGGCCTAGTTAGTTTGCCCAATAACCCTTATTTTCTACCAAATTTAAAATATTCATTTATTTTAAAAATAACAAAAAAATAAAAATTTAAAAACGTGGCGGGCCACCACCCCCGCCACCCCACTTCACCATATATATTAAATATATATTATAAAATGAGCCTGGTGGAAGTTCAACCCATGGACGGGTCCACTGGCCTTGCCCACGTGGTGGTCCCACACTAAAAGGCACCTATTTAACACTCAAATGTTCTCACATATAACTGCTTTCCATTTCAACAATGCATGGTTATGGGTTATAAAACAAACACCTCCATTTAAACATGCCCAAAACAAACCTGCACCAAATAATACATGTGCGCCAATTTTGGGTAGGAGTTGGATTTGATCCCCCGACCTCCTCGCCTCCAACACTCTTCCCTAACCAACCTAGCTAACTGGAACATTGAGAATTCTGTTGGCGCACCATTATTTAAACTTATATGTTCTCATTTGCACAGGGAACGGATTTGAGAATTGAGAGAGGATCAAAATCGTGACTGTGCAGAACCCTGAGCCAGGAGCGGAACCATGACACAATCCATAGAGGTGGAACCATGATGGCATGCTTTTCGAGACAGAATTTTGCAGGGAACCTTAAGATGCCAAAAAGATTCCTTGGGAGGAAAGAATTCATTTTATCAAAATTTAATCAAGTTTACAATCAATTTTCTCAGATTTTCAGAGGCAACACTATGGAGAGGTCAGATTCTCCTTTTGAGCAAAAGATTGTAGATTTGCAGTGGAGGAGAATCTTTGAGAATCTTGAGGGAATCTTCCAAATTCCTTGGAGGCTGAAATTCGCCAGAGTTAGGATGTAGCCAACTTCATAATCATTTTTCTCAGAAATTCGCAAATGATATCGATGGCGCATATAGAATTTTGATCTGAGCAGCAGACCTTCATATGACCCAGAGGAGGGAATCTTTGAGGAATATAGGGGGACTCTAAAAGATTCATGTAGCCCCAGATTTTCACTTTGTCAGAATTCAGAAATTTGACAGTCGATTGTACACTATTTGACGCCAAAAATCTGATGGTGCAATCATATTTTCGATTTGATCATTCCATTTTTCGACCACTTTTCAAAGTGGAGTGCAGGTGTCAGCATTCAATGCGTGAGCAGTCATTTCTATGAGATTCGATGCCACGAGATTGATGGTGCAGCCAGATCCAACATTTTAACATCCTCTTCTTTAGATAACTCCTTGATGTGAGGCATATGTAGTGTGATCATGTAATTCTTTGTCTCTTTTCTTGATATGCATTGTGCTATATAGATCCATGTTTGATGTTTGATGTGGGGTCTTGTTTTCTTCCTTGTTTTCATGATTCTTGCTTGATGTGACGCGGAATCATCTGTGATATGTACTTATTGTCATGTTTTGATTGAGATCCCCTTTTTTTCATGTTGATAGGATACTCATGTATCGTCATGTATGTTTGATTTGAGATCTCTTTGATTCCATGTTAGCAGGGTGCTCATTATTCACATATGTGAAATTATGTCATGCTGATAGGAGTCCTTTTTTGAATGAGAGTTCCTACAGCAGAACATCTCTTGGATCCACCCCTGCGTGAGGGAATATTACTTATATGATAGAGAAAACACATGCATGTACATCATCACTCTTTCCAGCACTTAATGCAATGGCCTACACCATCTTGACACTAGGCCCAAAGACGTAGTCCCTCTAGGACAAACTCCGTTATCAACGTCTTGTGTTTTATGTTGTTGATTCTTGTCATGTTTCTTCTTCTTTACATCATGCATATATGTTCCTTTATGCTAGTTTAAATGCAATTCTAATCACATCGAGAAAGCAAAATATCTTGGTTAAATCCGGGAGTTGAATCAACTCAGATCATAGGGGAACACCATCCTCAATGTTTAATGACATGTACAACCAGTAAGACCGTTGAAAACAAAACATACTGCCCATGGAGCTTTATAACACAACTCATTACAGTGTTTACAATGACCACTACTGAAAACATGAAAAACATATCATTTATTGGAACTTTATAAAAACAACTCATGGTGGTATTTACATCCATATACATATACGAAAACATCACACCAAAACATATGCCAAAATCATTCGCTCAACTAACGAATAAAGAAATATATGTAGCCTTTATCTGATCAGTGATCTCCCATGTATCTTTATCGAGCCCAAAGTGCTTCCATTGCACTTTAACTTGCTCGATTGCTCGGTTCCAGAGCATGAGCATCTTTCTTTGCAAAATACACTAAGGTTCGGATTGGAATTCTCCTTCTAGATCCACCTACAATACAGACCAATCAATAGAATGATCAACATCCCATACATATATTTTAAGCAATGAAGCATGGAAAGCATCATGGAATTTCACTGTCAACAGAAGTGAAATTCGAAAGGCTAATAGTCCAGTCCTTTCAAGAATCTTGAAAGGTTGTCAAAACCAAGGTGTCAGTTTTGAACATCCTCAAGGAGATTTTCTTGGGCTTCATGTGCAAGTACAAATATTCCCCAACCTGAAACTCCTTAAACATCTTGTTCTAATCTGCACAACTCTTCTGTCTATCTTGTGTTGACTTCAAATTCTTCTGGATTACCTTCATTTCATGTTCCATCTCTGCTAACATGTCTAGCCCTATCAACACCCTATTCACTGGATCACTCCAACTAATGGGAGTATTACAACTCTGCCCATATATTTCCTTGAATGGACTCATCCTCAGTGACTTTTGATACTCATTTTTGTAAGCAAACTCAACCAAGTAAACATGTCCTCCAATATCTTGTTGACCCTCTCTGTCCATCCATTTGTTTGCAGATGATAAGTTGTGTTGAAGGCCAACTCTATGCCAAAACCTACAAACATCTCCAACTAGAATCTAGAATTGAACTTGGCATCCCTGTCAGGCACAATCTTCCGTGGAACACCATGTAGCCTCACTACATCTCAGATGAAGACCTGTGCTACATCATTAGATGAATAAGTAGACTTCACTGGAATGAAGTCTGCTACCTTTTTCAACCTCTCCACCACATCCATGATGGAATCATGTTGTCAAGATGTCCTCAACAAACTTGTAATGAAATCCATGGAAATGATCTCCCATTTCCACTCTAGAATCAGAATCAGCTGTAGTAATCCACCTGGGTGCTTACTTTCTGCTTTTACTTGTTAAAAATCTAACCATATAGCCACAAATTATACCACTTTGTTATTCAAATTCGGCCAATAATAAAACTTATTCATGGTTTTCAATGTCTTTTGCTATCCTAGGATGCTTGAATATGGTTTTGAACGGAATTCTCACAAGATAGTCTTCTTGAGATCACTGTCATTCAGAAAAGAGATCTTGTCCCTAAATCTGACCAAACCTTCCGCTGTGAGATGATAGTCCACATATTGATCACCTATACCCTATTGTAACTTGTGCTTAAGCTCCATGTACCTATCATCCTATTGTCTTGCCTATAAAATATGATATTGTAAGTCTGTCCCATAATAATTCATAGTTTCTATATGATTCACTTGCACTCTCCTGCTAAGATAATTTACAACCCTATTTTCCTTTCCCTTAATGTACCCAATCTCAAAGTCAAACTCACTAACCATGGAAAACCATCTATAGTTTTCCTCGCATTCATATTCGATTGGTCAAATAGATACCTCACTCCACTGTGATTTCTCATCAACACAAACCTCTTTCCAAGAAGATAGTGCCTCCATGTCTTCAATGCATGGATGATCATTGCGAAATCAAGATTATGTGTTGGATAATTCTACTTGTGCTCATTCAAATTTCGTGACTCATAGCAATCTACATGTCCTTCCTGCATTAAGACTGCACCAAGTCCTATCTTGCATGCATCTATACACATCACAAACTCTTTGTCTCGATATGTAATCTTTAAGACTGGATCATTTGTCAACAACTGCTTCAATTTCTCAAACTTGTTGCACATTCCTCAGTCCATTCAAATTTCTTACCTTGTCTCTATAGTGATGTAATAGGATATGCAATCTGAGAGAAGTTTCTAATGAACCTCCTAAAATAGCATGCTAGCCACATAAATGATCTTACAACATCCACATTTCTAGAAACTTCCCACTCCATGATAACTCTTATCTTCGTTGGGTCCACTGCTATGCCTTCCTTGGAAACAACATGTCCCAAGTAATGTACCTTTGTTTGAAATAAACTGCATTTTCTAAGCTTGGCATACAGCCAGTTCTCTCTTAGAAATATCAACACTACTACTAAGTGTTGGGCATGCTCTTCCTCATTCTTAGAATATATCAACATATCGTCAATGAATCCAATGAAAAACTTGTCCAAATAAGGATGCAATAAACTATTCATCAAGAACATGAAATTAGTTGGATCATTAGTCAAACCAATTGGAACTACAACAAACTTATAATGCACATACCTGGTTTGGAAAACAATCTTGTAGATTTCCTCTCCCTTAATGTGTACCTGATGATATTCATATCTCAATTCGAATCTTCGAGAACACCATTGATCACTTCAACTGGTCAAACAATTCATCAATCCTCAGTAATGAATACCTTTTCTTGATGGTCACATTGTTCAACTATCTATAATCAATGCATAACTCGAGAGTACCATCCTTCTTCTTCATAAACAACATTGGTGCACACCAAGATGATACACTTTGACTAATGTATCCCTTATCAAGCATTTCCTTCAACTCCAACTTCAACTCTACTAACTTTGGTGTGCTCATCCTGTATGGTACCTATGATGTTGGTGCTGCCCCTAGTACCAACTCAAAAGAGAAGTCCACTTCTATGTGAGGCCGCAACTATGAAATATTTGTTGGAAACACATCCAAAATTGTTGCAAGATCGAGTACCTCTTCATAACTTTTGCATCCCCAACATCCTTACCTTTATCACTATAAATATGCACTGCAAATAACACACACCCTTTTCTGTGACTGTGCTTTGCCTATGCAACTGTCACCATTCTAACTGATGTAACTTTTTTCTTACCCTGCAAAATTATTTGTTCCCCATTGTCATCCAATAATTCAATATCTTTGTCATAGCATCCCACCTTAGTCCTATGAAGATACAACCAGTTCATACCCAAAATCATACTATATGATCCCAACAATAGTACATTCAAATGTGTTGAGGTAGGCATACCATTCAACTCAAATGCACAAGCTCTTACCCAATGATGAACTCTCTTCTTTGTACCTGTAGCCAACTGCACTAACCAAGATTCTACATGCACTTCATTATTCAAACCACACTTATCCACTAGGTTAGGAATTACATAACTATAATTAGATACAAGGTCAATCAAAATATAAATCATCACAAATTTTACTATCCATCTCAATAATAGATGCTTGGTGATCTACCTGCCTGTCATCCAATGTTGCATAAATACATGGAATGCTCTACCCAACATCGACAACTTTCTCCATGTCCTGTGCACTGTAAATATGAGGCCTACCACCCTGATTCTATGGACAATCCCTTTTGGTATTCTCCTTGCCACATATCCAACACTGCAACTGTCCTTTACCATCACCTTTATTATCCTATCCTCCACACCATGACCCATTAAAAATATTGTAAGGTGCAACATTTTCTTTCTCTCCTGCATTCTGGGGTCTTGTTTTTTTTGGCTAACATTTACCTTTAGCTTTGTCTTTTCCTTTCCAACCTTGCTGAGATTATGTATTACGCTTTGATTTCTCATAACAGTGCTTAAATTTCACAATGTCTTCTTCAAGTGACCAAGGTTCATCATACTCAATCTAATCTCTTAATGCTAATGGAAATCCACTAACAAATCTCTAAACTTTTGATTTTTCATATTTAAGATACGATACATACCTCAACAACTCTAGGAACTTGGTTGTATACTCCTTATCCGTCATTGACCCATATTTAGCCCATAGAATTCTTGGGATTTGTTGTCGTAATACCTCTCTGAAAAATATTTCTTCCTAAAAAGTCTCTTGAATTCATACCAACTCAATGCATTTGTCCCAATGCCTCTAATATGCTTCACATCTTCCCAATAGATGTTTGCTTTCCTTTTGAGGCTAAAGATAATTATTCTAGCCTTCATGTTCTCCATGTAATCATTTAGCTCAAAAAACTTATTCTTCTCGAGTAGGAATGCCTCTACATCCTCTAACTTCTTGAAATCCCCATCAGAGGTAGGTGGTTATACTTTCTTGAACCCATCTAGAAAATATCCCCTGTCACTCCTCCTGTAAGGATGATAATGATGATGACTAGGGTACCTGTTAGAACGAGAACTAGAATAGAATCTATGTCCATCACCTCTCCTATTTGGTGTATCTAAGAACTTGTCATCTTTGATTGCGTCATCCTATGTGACTTGTGCCCACCATGAGATCTACTTCCATATGCCCCATTAGTCTTATCCTCCTGCCCATGGATGATCCTAAATGGTCCTTGTCTCTGCATGTCTGAAAAACTCTAAAGGATTATTGCATTAACTTATGCTTGTTTCTACTATGCCTGAATGATTCTGTCATTATCTTCTTTGCAACTTCTTATTTTTCCCTTCAAACTTCTCAATGTGTCTGCTATGTTGGGAGAGTCCCCATCACCATGCTGCTCATCTGATCTATAGGAAGAGTCTGGTGAACTGTAGTCTACCATATTTCTACTCATCTTTTACCTTATTCCTGCAAGTATACCATGTTAGCTTAAACCAAAAAATAACATAATCAACATACCTCAGTATAGTTTAGGGGAGGATATCTTTTTTGCAAGGTCGACCAAATTAGCACAATACATGTGTAAACATAATCATTTAGTACATAAACACCATTTCAATAATTATCCAGTTATCATGCATGACCATACCAACCACATACCATGACCTCATGCATGACAACTATAACTATGTCAATGTGTGCATAATTATGTATAGACACTTACATGCATAACTAACATGAACTCATGACAAACACATCCAACAATCAACAACATCAAATTTCACATGGTGAAACAACTACAACTGTGCCTACACTACAAGTACATATATCACAAACATAAAGAACACATTTGCAACCAAGATGTATGCATGACCAACACATTTCGCCCATCTAATCCAAGGGGTGAACCATGCTTTGAAACCAATCTATAACACCCTCCTCCCACATTTACCCAAGCTAACCATTCCATTAGGATAAACATGTGACGAAGAGTTACTATGATGTGATTCAACTCCCCATGTACAATAAAGGAAGTGGAACCTCTAAAACAAAATTAATATGACCTTTCTCAGGAGCTACAGAACCTTCAGGAGACAACCAACCCTTCTAGGTGCCCAACGCCTAAGACAACTTGTCATTTCGGTGAGATAGACCCTGGTTGCTCCCATGACAAGACATTCATGTAACTAAGACCCTCTAGTCACTCCTACAATAAGGAATGCATGCGACTGTGACCTTTTTCAGGAAATTTTGAGCCAATGACCCCAAATTTGTGTGACTTTTTCAAGGATAGGTCTCAAACCTCTACCTAGAACTTCATGAAACTTCCAGAAATGATAAAAAATAAATCAATTAGATCTACTAATTCAAACATGGGTACAAGGAATTGACCTAACCCCTACTAGCAATGATAGGTATTTCATCAAACATATCACAAACATGTAATTTATAGGTCATAATGACAGATATGACCATAGGGGTCTCATACTTACGTGAGAATCATCAATAATAATTGATGCCTTATTAAAATAGCAGCAGACCTATTAGGTCATATATTCATTCACATTTCACATACTATTCAAATCATGATGAGATTCATTACCAAAGCCTGTGATAAACCATGCTTATAACCAAGAGAATAACAAGATTAGAACAACCATAACAACCACATATTAACAAGTAAATTTTCACATGAAATGAAAAAGGAAAAGGAGTTCTTATTAATGTATGAATATGTCAACCAAGTAAGGGAATTCCAAGAACCACCTGACCATAGATTGGGTTGAACCAAATCTTTCTTTCAGCCAATCACCCCCATTCCATATTACAAGCATGAACATGGGACTCACAGTAAAACCAATCAAGGCTTCCTTGAGCTCTACCATATATCCACCAAGGGATTCCTAGGCCTAAAATCCTCATCAATAAAACAATTCTTTACCACAATCCCACCGGATCACTAGGCCCTAAACAAGCATGGATGCCTCCGAATATCTCCACCTAAACCATGAGTAATTTGTCCATCTCCACCTCTTGGATTTACCGTGTATCCTACCATTACCGGTCAAGGGATTCCTAGGCCTACAAGGTTTCCACCCTCTGGGATTTATGGTTTATCCCGCCATTACTAGTCAAGGGAATCCTAGGCCCAATCAAGGGTATTCACAACTAGGATTTACCATATATCCCACCAAGGGATTCTTAGGCCTTGTGATTAATCTTGAGACCACCCCAAACAACCTCGAATCGATCCAGAAATCCTGCTCAACCATAACAAGAGAACCCCATCACACCATGGTTATCTGGAAATGGCAAGGCAAGCATGAAAACCACTCTCATACTTACAAAACCCATGCCAATGACAACAAGATAACCAAATACACACATGCATGTCTCATGCATGCCAAAACTAGCAAGGAAATCATACATGCAACTCGATACCTAGAAGTAATCCCATTGTAGCCACTTGATCCTACTCTTCCTTGCGTGATCTTTGCTTCCCCGTGCTTTCTTGACCTTCCTTTTCCTTCTTTTCCTAAATACTAAAATGCAAGTGTCCAAGAGTATGAGAGAGGGAAAATAGAGAGAGACCTCCAAAACTGAACTGACAAAAGGTTTTGAACTGATATTCATAAGCCTTTTTATTAATCAGGCCTCTATTTTCTTCATTTTCCTTTATTTTCCTTCATTTTCCTCCTGACATGCAAACTGTGACCTTTCACCTTCCTTTCCTCCTAATTTCCACTATTTTCATAAATAAAATGCCAATTAATGCCACTTTGCCTTTCCAAAGCCTTTGCCATTGCCTTTGCCAATTTCCCCTTAGCCATAATAAACCAAATGAACACCCACACTAGGATGTTTTTCCCAACATTCAACTTGGAATACATGTCCCATGGCCTTGGTTATTTTTGATTTTTTGTCAAGGTTGTTACACCTTTACTCTAAAACTAGATTTTGATAACACTAGAAAGAACTCAACAGTCATATTTTGTAAAGCCTGAATATAATTCAATAAGAATTAGACCATAAATTTGGTTCTAGTAAATATTAGGAGACAAAAAATAGGTTCGGTGGAAGGGGTGTTGGTAGTTCAAGACAAGCTAAGAGTGATGACCAATAGAATTTGTATGCAGGAAGAAGGACACACAAAAGTGCTTACTCTACCTTGGAATCAGATAGTAACCCTAGTCACCAAACATAGGGTACAAGAAAAGAAAATATAACAGGGACAAATTACAGGGGGAACTAGGAAAGATTAAGCCTCCCACTTTAAGATTAAACTTCCTACTTTCAATGGAGAAACCAAAAAGGGTGAAGAAGCTGAGACTTGGTTGTTGGAGATGCAAAAAAGTTTATAGTTGTTTAATTATTCATCAAATTTAGAAGCTCAAATTTCCATCTACCACCTCAAGTGTAAGGATAACCTATGGTGGTAATAGCTTAAGGAGATTAACCATTTGGATTAGAACACTTTGACTTGGTGTAATTTTAAGGAATATTTCAAACTAAAATAATTGTCTATGCATTATTATGAGAAGAAGATGTGAGATTTTCTTTTAACATAAGTTGAGCACTATGACCATGGAATAATATGGTTGGAAGATCACAAAGTTGTTGAGATATGTGGACTTAATTAGGGATGAAAAGGGGAAAATTAAGAGGTATATTAGTGGATTACCTTCATTCTATGCAGATAAGGTGAAGTATGATGAGCGCAAGATTCTAGATGCATCCATGAGAAAGCTTGAATAAGTATATGAGTAGAATAAGAATAAATCAACTATACAGAGGGCTTGGGACATTAACAAGAAGAGCTTCATGGAACAAATAAAGAAGGGATTCAAACCCCCACCTTTTAGAGATGGGTCACAATGAAAGCAACAATCAGCTCCAACTTTTGTTGAGTCTAAAGGAAGTAATATCTACAACAATAAGCCCCAATTGCATCCTATGAAGTGTTGGGATTATGTAGGAAACCATAGGTACAAGGATTGCCCTCACAAGGATGGAAGTTAGAATATTATGCATAATATATAGGTTGTTGATATAGTAGAGCATGTAGGTTGAATCATGCCTGGAATTTATGTTTTGTTGGATAATAATTAGGCTGAGCACCAAACGCATATGATTGAAGTTGCAAGTAAGTTAAATAATCAAACTATTATCTTTTTAATTGACTCAGTGGCTAGTCATAGTTACATTGATCCAAAATTGGTAGAAAATTTAATTTGAAGGAATTTAAGCATCGTAAAGCATGGTTGGTTCAATTAGCCATAGAGTAAAATGGAAAGTTACAGAATTGGTGAATGCATGTTTAATTGATATTAATGGGATGAATATTAAGGTCTATTTGAATATAATCTTATTGGGGTCATATGATTGTTTGATTGGAATGGATTGGTTGGAAAAGCACCAAGTAGTTCTGAACTACTATAGAAACATTTCCTATATTGATGATGAGGGTCACCAAAGGTAGATTTAGGGAGTTCCTAGACTAGTATCTACCAAAGAGATATTAGCTCCGCAGCTAAGGAAGAATATTTGGAAAGGTTACTAGATTTGGGAAATCCATTTGAAGGAATGCAATGGGATCAACAAACTAATTTGGAATGTTACCCTGTATTGAATGTGTATGCTAATGTATTCACTAACATTGTTGTATTACCTCCAAAGTGAGATATCTATTTTTCCATCGATCTAGTACCTCGAGTCGCTTCAATATCTAAAATACTATATCAAATGAGTACTCAAGAACTTAGGGAATTACAGACGCATTAGGAAGAATTACTTAAGCAGTACATATGACCAAGTGTATCACCTTGGGGTTCCCTAGTATTATTTGCTAAGAATAAGGACATACCATTTTGATTATGCATGGATTTTCAGTTGCTGAACAAAATGACTATTAAGAATAAATATCCATTGCCAAGGACAAATGATCTATTTGATCAGCTTTGTGAGCTAAGGTATTCTCTAAGATTTATCTAAGGTTAGGATATCACCATATATGGATTAAAGAAAAATATGTTAGCAAAACAACCTTTCAAAATTTTTATGGACATTATGCATTTGTGGTGGTTCCTTTTGGATTAACCAACACACCAGGTTTTTTTATGTGCATAATGAATGATGTTTTCTAGGATTATCTAGATAACTTTGTTATTGTTTTACTGGATGATATTTTGGTGTATTCTAAGTTAAAGGAGGAGAAAGAGTAACATATAAGGTTAGATTTGCAGGTTCTCAGGGAGTATCATTTATATGCCAAAATTAATAAATTCTCTTTTTACCAGAAGCAGATTCATTATTTGGGCTATCAAGGAATGGTTAAAAACAAAAAATGTTTTCGAAGTAAAAAATTTTATGGGCTTAGTAGGCTATTACAGGAGTTTCATTGGAGGATTTTCCAATATTTCTTACCCTATCACTTCAATGTAGAGGAAGGGTGTCAAGTTTGAATGGACGCTTGAATGTGAAGGGGCCTTTCGGGGTTTAAAGGTTTTTTTGATATGTGCTCCATTGTTGAAAATCATAAACCTAAATGAAGATTTCCTGGTATGCATTGATGCATGTAAAGAAGGTTTGGGAGGAGTACATATGTAGAATGGACATGTGGTCTGTTATGAATCCAAGAAGTCAAAGGAACATGAAAATAATTGTGTTGCGCATGATATATAGTTAGCATCTATAATTGATGCTCTCAATATGTGGATACACTATCTCATGGGTCGAAGATTTGAGTTACAAACATATCACTACAACTTGTGACATTTGTTTAAAAAACCAAATATGACTTCTCAACAAATCAAATGGTTGGAGTTCTTTATTGAGGTTGAATTCAAAAATAAATATATTGAGGGAAAGGAGAATAGGGCTATAGATTCTCTTAGACGAGGAGTTCACCTAATGCATGCTGCATTAGTAAGTATAAGTAAGATGGATATACTTAGACTAAAAATATTTGGATATCAAGAATAGTTTGTAATGTAAAGGTAAGCAACCAAGATATCTAGATTTTTAGATGGGGGAAGATGGAGTTCTTCTTTATAAAATTCATGTATATATACCAAATGTACAAGAAGTGAAAAAATTAATTCTGAAGGAGATTCATAAGGTGTTGATTTTCAGGACACCCGAGATATCATAACATTGTTATGATGGTCAAAAGGTAGTATTTTTGGATTGGGTTAAAGAAGGATGTGGCACATCACATAGCCGGGTGTTTAGAGTACCAAAAAAATCAAGGTTGAGCATAAGCACCCAACCAACTTGTTGTAGCCCATACCCATTATGGAGCAGAAATGGTATGTGGTGGCAAAGGATTTTATTACTAAATTGTGTAGGATAGCAAAAGGGCATGATACGATTATGGTGGTGGTAGGTAAGCTTACTAAAGTTTCTCATTTTATTCTGGTGAAATCAATGCATAAATCAACCAATACTGTTGATATTTTTATGAGGGAAGATGACAATGCATAATTTATGGGGGCGGGGAATTTAATACGCTGATTGGTTTATGATGTAAATATATGTAACTTGATATTAGGCTGGTGAGATGGAAGTCAATTTTGCAGGCTTGTGTGCCTATGTATATGTGTATATGGATTTTGGGGCTAGATTTCCCAGGGACATATATGTTATTTTGGAAAAATAGATGAAAGGCCAAGGATTGCAAATATTACAACATTTGTACATATTTTTATATTGATAAAATAATTGCTTGCCCACTCCATGGAAAGGTGTATGGGGAGCAGAGAAACTCCGTGGTGATAGAAAATTTATTATAGTTTTAGGTGTTATGGAAAGGGCACCTAAGGGCCCATGTGGCTTTAGGGAGGTGCCACATGAAAAAGAAGGGCCATGCATGCCACATGGAAAAGAGGGATCATGCATTATAAAATAAACTTAGAGGGCATTATTCATGCATTCATTAAGACCATCAATATCCAACACCATTATTATTCATCATCATTACCATGTCTCATTCATGCAAGTAACTAGTTATTTTGTCATTCCATCATCATCATTTTCAGTATTCCCCACTGATTTCATAATATGGGGTAGACAATGGATTTAAGTTATGTGCCAATCAGTTAACCCAATGTTGGGGTTCTAGAACTGATGTGGGGTGTTTAGTAAACACTTATGGTTGTCTATCTTCAGCCATAGTGTTGGTTGGGTGTGAATGTCTTCCTTCTTTTGTAAGTTCCTCAAAGATCCTCACTTGCTTACAAAAAAGGGCCTCAAAGGTCCCTATGGATAGGGAAAGAGGCTCATAGTCAGCAAAAAAAGGTTGGATTCCAGTGGAAGTGGGGGTTCTTGGTAGAAATTTCTTGGCTTGTCCCTAATTCTTAGAGGCATAAAAGAAAAGAAAAATTTGTTTTTTTCTCTAAAAAGAAGATAGTAATCTATTTTTTTTCTTTTTGCAGGAGATGAAATGAAAGAAAGAGAAAATAAAATAAATACAAAGGTGGTATATTCTTTGACACCTCCCCCAATGGCACCAAAAAGTAATGGCCCTCAGTATTGCAACAACAATGCTTTAATTCCTAAGGGTCAAAACTTTAATTATCAACCTGGGGTTCGCACAAACTTAAGAGGGGTCAGCAAAGTATGTGTAAAAAGAACTATATATTTCTCTTTTTGATCTTTATACAGGTGGAAGAATTGAAATGAAGACAAGATGCATAGAGACTAAGCTAACTAAGCTATGCTACAAGAATTTAAATACACTTGCAAAAAATGAATTATAGAAAGAGAAATGGCATGAGAAACTATGTTAATTGCAATAAAATAAAGCACACTTGCACACTTATATTCTATTTTCAATGAATGGAAAGGAAAACTTAGACACTTATATGTTATCTTCAACAAATATAAAATCACACTGTTGAAATGAAAGATTGTGAATCAAAACCCTAATCTGTAGGAAAAGGAAGTTTTCTGAAGAAAACTGACAAAAGCATCAATGGGGTCTCTATTCTTCCAAGTTTAATTATCAATGTTATAGGAGTGTTGTAATATGCTAAAAAAGTCAAATCATGAATTTATTATGAAGCCAAGTGAGAATGGAGGGTTGGTTAAAGGTTTCTACTTGAGTCTCTATTTTTCTACAAGAAACAATCCAACGAGCATGTAAGCCAAGAAAAGTGTGGGCTTGAGGGGTAAGGAAGCTATGGAAATGTTAAAAAATGATAACATAAAACCAATCAAACCTTTAAAGGAAACTTGGCACAAATTTATCCTAGTGAAACCAAACTCTATGTGCTTCTTAGTGAATGGAGATCTAAAATGGAATTAACAAGTGCTACTAGTATGATCAAATGCACAAATAACATATAAGAAAGATGTTTTCATAAAATATTCTATTTAATCATGCATAAGAGCTATTAAAAGATACCTTTCAGAAATTCTAGAAAAATGAATAAAAACATAACACTAAAAAAAGCAGAGGAGGACTCTGAAGCTCCTAGCGTGGGCCCAGCCCAAAGATGCTCAAAGTACTTAGAGGAAATCTAGACTAAGAGTTGAAATAGAACACCACTTTGATTAATTGAGAAACTATTTTCACATTACAAAATTGAAAAACTTACTTGGAAATACAATTCTAATCTTTCCTCCTATTCTTCACACTCTTTTCTATATCCCCATTAGGCTACTCGAGCCTCTTATTTATAAAAATAGTGGGGAGCGGCCTCCTTAAGAGGAGGACTACATTTCCCTCAAAAAATCCCTAAAAAAGGGGATCATACTCCTAGTCCACATCACAACAATAGGAAGGGGCATTAAATTCCCTCAACCAACCAAGTTGAGGTTCTCTTACAGTGGGGAACAAGTCCCAAAAATATATTCAGTGCTATATCTCTTTAAATCTATGCAATATCTCTTCAAATCCTATACAATAAAAATTTCAAGGCACATAAAATAAGAAAACCTCATTGAACTCTTCTAAGAGCCCATTAAGCTAGGAAAATGTATCATTAAGTGAAAAAGGTGGGTTCAATATAGTTTTTTATGCGCTTAGGATTGGATTGATGGACCTTATAATTTACCTACGTTGGAGGCCCATCACCGAGATAAACTTTGAGAACCTGTATCAATTAGGTTATCTACTCATCTGCCTTGTCAATCAACATTATCCTTCTTTCACTCCCAAATGCCAGGGTGACCTTGAAGCGTGGATAAATACAACTAATACAAAATCCACCTCATTTCACTTGATCGACAATTCGATGCATCTTAGTTGACTCGATTTCCATATGCCTCAGTGCATCCTTGGATAAGTCTGGATGCTTAGATGTCTTGAAAGCATTTCTCCTTACTAAGCTTCCTTCACTTCAAAACTATTTTACTCATCATTCCTTGGGAGTTTGGCCAAGTTCCATATTCCATTGGAAATATTTCTGAGAGGGCTATCTAACGGATCTACATTCATGAATTCAAGTCAATAAACTTGTAACCTATGCTCAAGAATTAATGAAAATAGACACCTTAAGTAATAGTGGCATTATTAGCATAATCAATACTCAACAAGATCCTGTTAAACTTGAAATCACTTAACATCAATGACTAGAATTGACATCAATGAAAACAATAAACTGTCAACGCACTCAATAATATACAAAGCAATTGAGGAACTCTGCAATTATTTTTCAATGAAGTTAGGGGTACTACCTAATTCAATAAGCATCGCGAACCTTTTCTTCTTAATGTAGCAAAAAATCTTCAAGGTTTGAGGAGCTAACAAACCTACCAATTCATAAATATATATCTCACACATGTTTGAATCAATGTTGTGCACAACTTTTGTTGTATTTCCTACTCTTTTAAGTGACAAGTTATTCCTCACTTCTATGTGTAGATGCCTTCATTTCATAATTTTGTTTCTTGAAATTTTTTGTTACAACCAAATCATAGTCCTCTTGCTCTTGTTTCCTCCATTTCCTTCTATGACATTCTAGTAGGTTGATGTAGAGTTTTTTTATGAAACCTAAAATAATATTGTTAAGTCCCTATAATACTAGTGATTCCCCCATTACTATTGCAATTATAGCCCTTATTGTTATTGTTGTGCCCCTATTGTCCCCATATTGTTATTATTGTGCCCCATAGAAGCCCACTGTTGTTATTTATGTGCCCTTATATTATTATTGTTATGTCGGCTTTGATTATATTGTGACCCCTTAGACTCCTATATATAGAAAGGAGGTTTTGTCATTTGTATCATCAAATAATTATTCATTTGTGTAATGTAAAGGAGGTTTCCCCCTTGAAGAGGCTGATTTTGAAGTTGTTTCTCTATCTTATATTCTATTTTGTGAGCTGGTTGCATAACAATTGGCATCAGAGCTTTGGATTCTAGGGTTTCACTGCTTCAAACAGTTCATTGTGGAATTTTCTCTATAACTTTTGTTCTACGTTGTTTCAGAAGCTAAAACTAAAACCCATTTTATCTTAACTCTTGATGAACCTTGGGTACAAATTTCAGATCTTGTTTTGCTATATTTACCGAGATATGATCCAAGGAATTTAGGGTTTTGGTAGGCTCCCGAATTATATCTCAAATGGGTGACCTGGGAAAAATCGTCATCACTTTCTCTCTGAGCATCAAATTAAAATTTCATAACAAGTTACAAAAATAGAATGACCTTTAGTTTTCTATGTATCGGTTTCAAGACCTAAGGTCGAAACATTGACACATGGCACTCCGTACAAGTTCAGTCTACTGAACTAGTCTATAATCAGGGCATCATGGGAGATTTGGCATAACTCTTCCTTGGAGAATCCAATATTGATCAGACTTGTAGGGTTTGAAAGAGGACTCAAAGGGATACTTTAGGATGAAATTTCATACGTTGGAGATCCGCAATTACAGAGATACAACAGATTCAATATCAAGCTCCTACAAAGTGAAAATAGGTGTGTAGTTTTTTATTTTTTAATTTTGCATAAGTTTGCTTTGAAAAATTAGTTTGAAGGAATTCAAAGGGAATAGTGGAGTATAATTATCATTAATTTATGCCCCGATGAAATAAAATGGAAACACCTAGTAAGCAACTTGAAAGCTCTAGCATGACTCATGAAGAAGAGGAAGAAATGCAACATGATATATCAAAATTAGGAGACCAAGTGCAACAAAATTCATTCTCACAAAAACTAACAGAAGCTAAGATGGATGGTTTAAATAAAGGCATGGAAGCTAATATGGATGGCATGGAAGCAAATATGGATAGTTTAAAGAAAGGAGTGGAAGCTAGGATGAATGGTTTAGAAGTAAACATTGAATATTTGAAGAAAGACATGGAAGCTTTGAAAGGAGGTTTGGCAAAGTTGATACAAGAAATGATTCCTAATGGAAAAAAGGTAGTAGAGGAAACTCATAATGAGAAAAAAAGAAATATTAATTATGATTTCATATACTCTAACATTGGATTGAAGACTCACCATGTTCCAAAGATCGATATGAAGAAGTTTGATGGCAAGGATCCCGTCACATGTATATTACAGATGGAGCAATATTTCGATCTCCATAATGTTTAAAACACACAAAAGGTTTGCATTGCAACTTTATATTTGGAACCAAATCAGTTTGTATGGTATCGATGGCTTTTCTCTCGTAAACAAATTGTCACTTGGGCAATTTTTTATGGAAGAAATGATAGCACTTTATGAGGATACAAAAAGCAACACCTTTTTTAGCCAATTGATAAATCTCAAATAAAAGGGTTCAATGATGGAACACATTGAGGACTTCCAAAAATTTAATATAAGGGTAAAAGATATTCCAAAGGAGAATAGGATTGATGTGTTCATAGGGACTTTAAAGGATAACATCCAACATGAGTTTTGCCTTTGGGAACCTGATTCATTGGAGAAGGCATTCAAGTTGGCAAGAAAAATGGAAATCAAAATTATGGAAACAAGGAAGCCTATCACTCACAACTATAAATATGGAAGTGTTTTTTCCCCTAACCTTCCACAACCTACAAGGTTGACACCATAACAATTGGAAGAAAAAAGAGCAAAAGGGCTTTGTTACAGTTGTGATACAAAATACACTAAAGGTCATAAGTGCACTGAGAAGAAATTATTTTACATAGATTGTGAAGAGGAGGAAGAAAAGGAACAAGAAACAATAAAGGAAGAGGATATACACCAGGAACAAACCCTAGAGAAAGAAGAAATGAATCCGACCATATCTTGTAATGCATTGGCCAGAATTAACACTCCTCAAACTATCAAGATAGAAGGACATATCAAGAAGAAAAAGGTAATAATTTTGATTCATTTGGGAAGTACCCATAATTTCTTTCATTGTAAGATATCCAAGGAATTGAATTGCTTCCTATATCCAGCACCAAAGTGTCAAGTGATGGTTGCAAGTGGAGGAACCATAAATTTCTCTAGAAAGTTCCATAATATCAA
>APFE031056910.1:16278-62189 GCA_000404065.3 Pinus taeda | reverse complement strand
CCTTATAGATATCCTTATGCCCAAAAGAGTGAAACTGAACATATGGTTGTAGAAATGCTAGAGGTTGGTATAATTCAACCTAGTCAAAGTTCTTTCTCTGCTCTAGTAGTATTGGTGCAAAAGAAGGATGGATCATGGTGCATGTGTTCGTTTTATAGGGAGCTCAACAAGCTCACTATTAAAGATAAATATCCCATTCCTGTCATTGATGAATTATTGGATGAATTGCATGGATCAGTTTACTTCACCAAGTTGGATCTTCGTTCAAGATATCATCAAATCAGAATGAAGACTGAAGACATTCTGAAAACAACATTTAAAATTCATGAGGGTCATTATGAATTTTTGGTCATGCCTTTTGGCCTTACCAATGCACCTTCTACATTTCAAGTTTGATGAATTCCATTTTCAAAACCTCCTTAGAAAATTTGTGTTAGTATTTTTTGATGATATAATAATCTAAAACAAGTCTTGGAAGGATCATGTTCAACATGTTGATAGGGTGCTCAAACTATTAGAGGAGAAAATTTTATATGAAAAAAGCTCCTAATGTTTCTTTGGAGTACAAGAGGTAGAATATCTGGGTCATACTGTATCTCATGAAGGTGTTAAGGTATACCCTAGTAAAATTAAATCCATTAAGGAATGGAAAATCCCCACATCTATAAAGAATCTGCGAGGATTTCTCGGATTGGCAAGGTATTATCGCATGTTTGTTAAGAATTATGGGAGAATAGCAACACCTCTAACAAAATTATTGTAGAAAGGTGCATTTTCATGGACTCCAAAAAAAACAAAGGCCTTTGAACATCTTAAAGAGGAAATGTGCCAAGCACCAGTCATAGCTACGCCAGACTTCACAAAAACCTTTATTATGGAATGTGATGCCTGAGGAAATGGAATTGGTGTTGTTTTGATGCAAGAAGAAAGGCCCATTTCTTTCGAAAGTCGTCCAATCAAAGGAAAGTATTTACAGAAAGCTATTTATAAGAAAGAAATGTTGGCAATACTACATGCACATAAGAAATGGCGACCCTACCTAATGGGAAGACACTTCAAGGTAAAAACAAATCATGATAGTATTAAATACCTTTTAGAAGAAAGATTATCTTCAGAAGGGCAACAAAAAGGGGTCACAAAGATGTTGGGTTATGAATTTGAAATCATCCACAAAAAAGGGAAGCAAAATGTTGTGGCAAATGCACTCTCAAGAAAGGATGAGGATGAGGAAGAATTTCTTTGTGTCATTTCTATTATCCAACCAGATTGGATAAATGAAGCAAGGGATGAATGGAAGAATGGCGAAGAAGTGTGGGCACTCATTAAAAAGTTAAAACAAGATCCCAATACTTTGATACATTTAGTTGGAAAAATGATTCAGTATGGTACAAAGATCGCTATACCTATGAAAGAATTCCCAGGTTAAACAAAATTTTCTTATGGAATTGCACACCTCTCCCTTAGGAGGGAACTCAGGATTTTTAAAAACTTAACATAGTGTTAAGAAGGAATTTGTTTTTGGGGTTCCCTTAAATCTAATATTCAAAATTTCATGGCGGAATGTTTGGTTTTCCAACAAAATAAAGTTGAAACAATTAAGACCCTAGGTCTATTACAACCTTTATCCATTCCAAGCCAGCGTTGGGAGGAGGTTTCAATGGATTTTATCATAGGTTTACCCAAGTCCAAAGGAATAAGTGTCATCATGGTGGTAATTGACATACTCACCAAGTATGCACACTTTTGTGCATTATCTCATCTATTTAAAGCCAGTACAATTTCTACTACATTTATGGAAACAATTCAAAAGCTACATGGAAACCCAAAGATTATTGTAAGCGACATAGATCCCATTTTAACTGGAAATTTTTGGACAAAATTATTTTCTTGTCTATACTTAGTTAGCTCATAGCTCATCTTATCATCCTCAATCTGATGGCCAAACTGAGATAGTAAACAAATGTTTGGAAGGATATCTTCGTTGCTTTGTATCTTATAAACATACATAATGGATCAAATGGTTGGCTCTAGCTGAATGGTGGTATAACACTTCCTTCCATACTGTAATAAAAATGACCCCATTTAGGCACTTTATGGATATCATACACCATCCATCACATCATATTTTAAGAGAAAATTCTAAGATTCAAGCAATGGAAGATCACATTGAGCATCAACAACAAGTTCTCCAAACCTTAAAGGATAAACTCACTTTGGCGCAAAATATAATGAAACAATAGGTAGATCAACATTGCAAAGAAAGAAGTTTTGATGTAGGTGACTGGGTATTTCTACGGCTACAACGATATAAAAAAATGTCCCTCAAGCAAGATAAGAAGGATAATAAATTATCACCAAAGTATTATGGTCCATACAAGGTGTTGCAAAATATTGGTACTATGGCATACAAATTGGAGCTTCCTGTAGCTTCTCGAGTGTAGCTAGGTTTCCATGTTTCATGCTTTAAGAAGGTTATAGGTGACAAGCTCCCAGTTCAAACAATATTTCTAGAACTTGACGAGGAAGTAAAAAATCATATTGGAACCTGAAGCAATCACAGAAACAGGAACTTGACAGCTACAGAATCGATCAATTTTGGTGTATCTCATCAAGTGGAAGAACTTATCCACTAAAGATTACACATGGGAGGATGAGAATTTTATATAGAAGCATCCAAAACTACTCAAACATTGAGGACAACACTTTTTTGAAGGAGAGGGGCATGTTAGGTCCCTATAATACTAGTTATTCCCCCATTACTATTGTCATTGTAGCCCTTATTGTTATTTGTGTGCCCCTATTGTCCCCATATTATTATTATTGTGCCCCATAGAAGCCCACTATTGTTATTATTGTGCCCTTATATTATTATTATTATGTCATCTTTGATTATATTGTGACCCCTTAGACTCCTATATATATAAAGGAGGTTTTCTCATTTGTATCATCCAAGAATTGTTCATTTGTGTAATGTAAAGGAGGTTTCCCCCTCAAAGAGGCTGATTTTGAAGTCGTTTCTCTATCTTTTCTTCTATTTTGTGAGCTAGTTTCATAACATATATTCTCTTTTTTCTATGCTCATATGACATACTTGTGTGTAGCCTTATTCTTAACTTGAATATGATGAGAAAATTGTGTATCTTCCATAAAATTTTCTATACATTTTAGGAAAATATCATGTTTAATATATTCATTTAGTCCACCAATGTAAGATTCCAATAAATTTTCATCACTTATGTTATCCACCCTTGCAGAAAAGACTTGAAATTCTAAATTATAATCTTCAATATCACCAGGTTGCTTGATTCTTATGAATTGATTGAGATAGTCTTGTTGCCAAGCTTTACCATATTACACTTCTAAGTCTCTTGTAAATAAAATTCAAGTATATTGATGAGAATGGGGCTTTATTTTAACTACCCAATGATACTATTGATAGGGTTTTATTTCAAAGTTCAAAGTTTCTATGTGAATCCTTCACTTGTCATCTATAATATTATGTAATTCCAAATATTGCTCTATTTCATCCTCCCAGGTGATGATATTTGTTCCATCAAACTTCTGTAACTTAACCTTGGGAAGGTTCACTCCTTTGGTCAACCATCCATGAGTATATCCACAATTAGAGTCAAATCAACTTTAAAATTTCTTATTATTAGCAAGTTGTTCAACTTGAATATTACCTTTATTTTCATGAGTTCCTTCAGACTTAATATCAATTTTAAGGAACCTCCCATTTATGCTCCTATAATATTCATTCCATTTGTTTCATCTTCTTATAAATTTCTTCCTTATTTTTCTCCATTTTTTGTTTGATATCCTTTTTAACTGATTCTTGTGACTATGACAACTAAGTTTCCAACTTGGTTTCCTAGTAATTGACATCTTATATTTTTTCATGAGATTTAATTGATATAGTACCTTTTGAATATTTATTTGGAGACATGTAGGATAATAATAATAATAATAATCCTCTTTATCACAAATTTTAGTCACCCAAAATAAAATGGATCTTCTAATCAAACGTTATGTCACTTGTAAGTTGTGTACCTTAAAACCTTATTTTGGATAATACCTAAATGATTTAACTTTTTCTTGATATATATTTGATATTTGAGTCATTCTAAATAAAACAATTTGGCATATAATACTATGACATTTCTTCCCTACAATTCCATAGGTCTAACTAAAGCAAGTGAAAGTTATGGTAACTTTCCCAAGACTTATTATTTTTTGGCCTCTTCCTACAAGAAAACTTGTATAACTCGCCATATTTCCTATTCTTCAAATATAATTTTGAAATTTTTACATGAGGTACTTTATTATGTCTACTCTGATCTTTGAAAATTTCACAATCTAAGGTATCATAGAAAAAATATATAAAAAGATATCAAGATCACTTATTTGAAACTAATTTTACCACCCTTAAAAAAACCCTAACTTCTAGAGAGTATATCTCCAAAAGTATAGCAAAGAAAAATATGAATTTTTAACCAAACGTTTCTAGGGATATGTTTACAATATGCTCAAAATTTCACTAACTAAAGCATCCTAGAAAAAAATGTAGTGAAAATGCGAAGATCACTTGTTTGAAACTTATTTTAGGAGCTTTCACAAACCCTAACTTTTATAGAGTATATATTAAAAAGCATAGTGAACCAAACTCTAAAATTTTAAATAGATGTTTTCCAAGTTCTAGCATCAATATAGTCTAAATTTCACTATCTAAAACATCCCAAAAATAAGTTCTAGTGAAAATGCCAAACTAACATGTTTGAATCTAATTTCAAGACCATTGAAGAAGCTTAACTTCCTCATAACATATCTCTGAAAGTGTAGTGAAACAAGATCTGAGATTTTAATCAGATGTTCCCCAATATTTTTCCTCAATATGTTGAAAATTTCACCATTTAAAGCATCCTCAAAACAAGATATAGTTAAAATTCCAAGATGGCATGTTTGAAGCAGCAAAACCCTAGGATCATATGCTATGATACGAAATTCTATGAACCTTGCACCTTAAAAATTATAAGAAATCAATAATTATACTCTTTTGAAGGGGAAACTCCCTTTTACAATGAATAAAATGTACACAACAATATATGATGATTCTATGACTAGGTCTCCTTAGTATATATATAGGAGATACTGGATAAAATTATAATAAAATGGGACCATGAAATGTTCTATCCAACCTCCTAATATAACAATTAAACTAATATTGAGAATCTTATTATCGCCTTGATATAGGGGCCAAAGGACATAACAAAAACCATTCGTGTTGTCATCAACTCACTAATCATGGTGTTGGGATAATTGCTAACATCTCATGTATTAGTCTTCACAATATCTTCGTTGGTAGAATTTGTCATGCAATAACCTTCATGAAGTTTCCACACATAATGAGGGCTCACAATGCTCTTAACAATATTGGTTGTGTGCTTCCTACTAAGCCTTCATAAATAGAAGCATTTTCATTGTCATGAGCCTTATTTTCTTTGCATCACTAAATTTGTTAACATTGAAGTAGTTTTCAAGAGTGTTTAATTATTGATTGCATGTTTTAATTTTGATCCTTCCTTCAAACATGTGAATGTTATGTTCAATGTTCATATGAATGAATTATTGCTACCAAATGAGTCTTATATATGTTGAGCTAATGTTCCAGTGAAAATTTGGAAGTGATTTTGTTGAATAGTTTTGCAAACTAATTCTAAATTTCATTGCATTACTCTTAAAGTGTCTTACTAATTGTCCACTACACAAAAGTTACATTAGCATTGTCAAAGATGATGGAATGGTGTTATTCCCCATCTCAATTTGTGTTAAACGTGTTAGATGGTTTGTAGGGAGAACTAGATCGACTTTGCACTTTTTCGATGTACTTATAAGTAATCCAATGGTGATGCAAAGTATCATTCATCTTGAACATATATTTTTTGAACATTATCTTTTTTAACATTCTTTGAATTTCTTGTAAATGTTAAATGAAGAAATTGTTGTAGAGGAAAAATGTGTGCACTTTTATACCAACAATATATAAGACATGGATAGAACATCACTAGAGGCACGATCTAGTAAACTTTTGGAAGACTTGTTAGAATATGTGACTTGGATTCCACTATAGCAAGGTGAATCTCAATACTAAAATAACATTAGTGAAAAAAATAATATAAGAATTATATTTACAACTTCACATAAACACAATGGAAAAATAACAATATTTGTATGCAAAATTGATATTATTATTATCTTACTTAACAATAAAATTATGTGTACAATAATGACTTAATCTTCTAATAAACCTATTAAATGACCAAATGAGACAAGGATAGAACATCTCTAGAGGCATAATCTAGTAAACTTTTGGTATAATTGTTAGAATATGTGATTTGGATTGCATTAAATTTTGGTAGAATTGTTAGAATATGTGACTTGGATTGCACTAACTTTTGGTAGAATTTTTAGAATATGTGACTTGGATTGCACTAACTTTTGGTAGAATTAGTAGTATATGTGACTTGGATTTTACTAACCTTTGGTAGAATTGTTAGAATATGTGACTTGGATTGTAATAACTTTTGGTAGAATTGTTAGAATATGTGACTTGGATTGAACTATAGGGAAGTGAATCTCAATACAAAAATAACATTAGTGAAAAAATAATATAAAAATAATATTTACAACTTCACATAAACACAATGAAAAAATAACAATATTTATGTGCAAAAATGATATTAATATTATAGTACTTAACAATACAAATATATGTACAATAATGATTTACTCTCCTAATAAACCTATTAAATGACCAAATGAAAGAGAAATAGAACATCTCTAGAGGCACAATCTAGTAACCTTTAGGAAAACTTGTTAGAATATGTAACTTGGATTGCACTAAAAAGAAAAAAAAAAAAATTCTCAATATTAAAATATCATTAATAAAAAAAATTATATTTACAACTTTGCATAAATACAATAGGAAAATAACAATATTTATGTGCAGAAATAATATTCTTATTAGCTTACTTAACAATGAAATTATGTGTACAATAATGACTTTTCTAATAAACCTAGTAAATGACCAAATGTGTAATATCATGATAAAACAAAAAAATTCAAAATTTAAATACATTTTACATAAGAAGTAAAACAATTATGAATAAAATTAATTTTATGAATAATGACTTACTCTTCTAATAAACCTATGAAATGACCAAATAAAATAAACCTATTAAATGACCAAATAAGACAGGGATAGAACATCTCTAGAAACACAATCTAGTAAACTTCAAGAAAACTGGTTAAAATATGTGACTTGGATCTCACAATAAAAAAGCGAATCTCAATATTAAAATACCATTAATGAAAAAAATATATTTACAACTTCCCATAAACACAATAAAAAAATAACAGTATTTATGTGCAAAAATGATATTCTTATTATTTTACTTAACAATAATGACTTTTTCTAATAAACCTATTAAATGACCAAATGTGTAATCTCGTGATAAAACAAAAAAAAATACAAAATTTAAATACATTTTACCTAATAAGTTATAACAATTATGAATAGAGTTAATTTTATGAATAATCTTAAAAATAAACCATTAAACTAAGTGGAAAACCATCACATGTTGCGAACACAAGAGAATCAAGGTATTGTATGACTTGTCTAAGGTATTGTTAGAATGAATATTGTCTATTCAAACAGTAAATAAAAACAATTGTGGTGTTGATCGGAAGATCTGTTTCTCATCATGGATGATCTGTTTATCATCTTTGATGTTGTTAAGAGAGTTTATCATCATAAAACTTATTAGTATTTAAAAATATTAATGTGTTTCAATGGTTTCCATGTCAAGTATTTCCATTTGTCAAGGGTAGGACTTCATTATGATGTTAAGCTTAACTTAACCATGACAAATTTACTACTTTATAATATCTCTTTTCCAATAAGACACCATCACCACCAACTTCATGAGGAACTTCATGAGGATTCGCACTGGTGCAAATACTTCAGCCATGCCCATTTTCCAACGTGGCTCAATCAGATATGATGGGTACCTTATAATATCTCTTTTGCAAGAAGACACCATCCTTAAGGACAAACCCACCACTCAGGGTTTGCGCTAGAGCAAATGCTTTAGCAATGCCCCTCTCCAACCTGGCTCAATCGAAAAGGATGGGTACATCTTGAGTTATGTGGCCCATTTTGATCAGCCAATTTGTCACATGTGTTTCTTTTCCATCTTATGATGCCCCTCTCCAACCTGGCTCAATCAAAAAGGATGGGTGCATCTTGAGTTATGTGACCCATTTTGATCAGCCAATTTGTCACATGTGTTTCTTTTCCATCTTATGACGTGTTGTTCATGAGGCGTATCAGATTGTTCCATTCATTTGTCACTCCAGACTTTTGCTCTTGTCCCCAGCCAGGTTGTCACTTAGTGGTGCACGTGCTAAGCAGGGTCCCTAGTCCCCAGCCAGGTTGTCACTTAGTGGTGCACGTGCTAAGCAGGGTCCCTAGTGGTTTTGTATGACGAGACTCTAGCTCTATTCATATGAGAGAATATGAATAGGTATGGTTAAAGAATCTGGTCTTCTTTTTCAAAAAATTTGATAGTAAGAGTGTTTGAATTGTATTTTTCTATTCGAAATAGATTAATATTATCAAAAATTTCTGAAATATCTAAAATTTTAAAACTGGAAAACTGTAATCAGATTTTCAAAAAAATTTCTCCAAAATTTTATCAAAACGGTAATAAAATTTCCATTAAAAATAACACCTCTTTAGACTAAAGGCATTTATTATCCAGAAAAGCTTTGACGTAACAAGTATAGGGTCTCTAGGAGTGAACCTTAGGGAATAAGGCTAAATGTAAAGTTGTTAGAGTGAGAGAAAAACCTTCACTAATTTGGTGCAGATAAGGTGCATAAGTAACAATATCATATGCCTGTTAAGTCCTATGGATGTGGTCTAATGGTTAGGAGGGAAAGTTTGGTTGTGCTTGAGAGCTTTCAGGGAAAAAAAGTATATGTTTTGAGAATAGAGGGTACAACTTCTGCAATCTAGAATCAGGTTGATAGGTTTGACAAGTATATTGAGTTTTGAAATTGTGTTAGGCTAAATTTTTATATTGCTGGGTAAATATTTTTCCCCACAAAATCCAATGTTCCATTTAGTTTAGTAAACTGAATTGGATAACCAATTTAAAGCAGAAATTGAAAATGAAAAATCATAGTAACATAATACCCTCAAGCATAAGAGCATCAGAAATCATAGTAAAACAAAAACGGCTCAGTGAATGCATATGGGTTCCAGCCTTGCACAATCTAGATAAGAGCATCTTGCAATTGGACATATGGTTATTGTATTCAACATTGAAATGGACAGAAAATACAATGCTTCAAAATAGTGATCATCATCACTCTACTTACCTAGTCACTCTATTACAATGATGCTTAAAGAATAGTAAGGATTAGTTTTGGCTTTTAGCAAGAAGTCAGGTATTAATTTTGTTGTAACAACCTGATTAGCTACCCATACCAAATATCTAACTTAAGAATGCAAATAGTCAAACTCGCGAGATGTCTCACCTCTGGAATTCCTGAGGAGGACAGCGCTATTCAAAGATTTTTGCGTGGAATGTGAGTATATTGAAATGTTTGCGTGTACGGTGCGCGCAGCCTGAGTGGTACTGCGAGAGTCCAATTTTGGTTTGTGAAATGACATCGTGATCCAATTTTCTTGCAATCCCGATCTTCTGGGCGGAAGAAAGATACGGTCTACCTAGACGAGGCGACGGAAGGATTCATTCTTCCTAAAGTTCGGCGGCGGCGGCGAATGGGTCAGAAAGGTTAGTAAACAAACCAGCACCGGGTACTCATCCATTGGCCTGCCTGTCATTTTCTGTCTAAATAAATATTGAAAACTTTGCGCGAAATAACGGTCAATTTAGACGCGTTGGTAGGTGAATTCATATTTCCCGGGAGAGTACGCAAGCCCCGCTGCTTCCACGTCTATTAAACGCCTCTCATGTCTTCCCCACTATCTTCATCCTTCAATTTCACATTTCAATTGCCAGTGAAGGAGCATATTATAATAGACATTGAAGTTTATTTCCAGCGCTGTATGTGAAGAAGCCTACAGATTTACAAGGTCAGCAGCAATTAATTATAGGCCTGTTTAATATTTTCTCCTGATATTTCTGGTCGTTTAGTTTATTGAATATTCATGGTATTGATATCTCATAAATATATTTATGGTGCAGATGAGTGAGGGCAATCTAAGGACAAAAGTGGCAACCCCCTGTGCTGCTTGCAGGACACTGAGAAGGCGGTGTGGAGACAAGTGTGTGCTGGCTCCTTACTTCCCACCCAATGATCCTCACAAGTTTGCTACTGTGCACAGAGTATTTGGAGCTAGCAATATCATCAGGATTCTTCAGGTTTGTGATTTTGAGCGTCTGCAATTAATTCTCCCTCATCGTAATGATAGCCATGACAGGCATTTTCTTTTATGTTATACTCAGGCCATTTTCTTTTATGCTAGAGTATATAATTCATACTGGTGGGATGTGATTATATTTAAGTGTGAGTATTAGTTAGAGCTTGTTTTTAAAAGTATGTTATTTGAGGCTATCACCAACTAAATGCTTCTTAAATTGGTGTGTAACGTTGGGGTTTTGATGCTTCCTAGATGCTTCTCTCTAAGTAAAAGTTTGGAAGATTCTGTTTAAGATAGTTCCTCTGTTTTAAAACATATAAAAATATCTGTATATTTATATTTATTTATAAATATATTGTCTCTGTAATTAATTCTCCTTCATCATAATGATAGCTATCTTTTTATGATAGTTTTTGTTAGGGTATATAATTTTTATGTTATTATCTTTAATTGTTGAGATTATTAGTCAGAGTTTTAGTTTTTATGAGTCTCTTTCTAATTTGTAGGAGGTTGTTGAGGTTTAGTTGGATGCGAGAGATTTTCCCTAAATAAATGCTTCATGAATTGGTAGGATGTTAAGATTATTAGTTAGTGGGATGTTAAGATTATTAGTTAGGGTTTTAGTTTTTATTAGTTTGTAAGTTGTAGTCGAAGTTTAATTGGATGTGAGAGATTTTCTCCAGATAAATGTTTTTTAAATTGATGCGAAATTGAGATTTTGATGCTTCTTGCTTTTCTCTAATCTTAATTTGTAAAATGTTTTTGAAGCGTAATTAAATGCGAGGGATTCTCTCCAACTAAATATTTTCTAAAATAAAGCTGAATTGAGATTATGATGCTTCTTAAATGTTATTGAAGCCTGTGAGAAATTCTCTCCAAGTAAATATTTCCTAAAATAACGCTAAATTGAGATTACGATGCTTCTTGCTTCTCTCTGGCTAAAATATTGTATAGCTAAACTAATTTCTCTGCTTTTAGAAACAACATGTGTATATTTTTATTTATACTGTTATTTGATTAATAGGATGCTCAGCACAATTTGATGTCTAATAAATTCTGTTCTCCCACATCTTAACATATTATAACCATCTTGCTAATATTACCATTACTCTGTTTATTTCAGGATGTTGATAAGGAGCACAGAGATGACGCAGTGAGTAGTATGGTATATGAAGCAGGGGCGAGAGTGCGGGACCCCATCTATGGTTGTGCAGGGGCAGTTTGCCAGCTTCAGCAGCAGGTCTGCGATTTGCAATCTCAATTGGCCATTGCTCAGGCACAGATCCTCAATTTGCATTGCCAGCAGGCAAATCTCATGGCTTCTTTCGCACCCAACAATTCTAGCTTTGGCAAAGGAGGAGAACCAGCTGATTATGACTATGATGAGCCCTTGGGGTCTTCCTGGACGGACAGCCCAGCATCCCAAGTAACAGATGGAGAGAAGGATATTAATACCCTGTTGCAGGAGATGTTTACATGGAGCCATAATGGAAAATAATATTTCCATGCTTGATAGGGATAATGTTAGCTGCATATTACAGTCACATGTACAATAAGGGGGCATTACAATGTTTGAACAGGAGCAACAGCTGGGATCGGTGAAGCCCCGTGGCTGAGTGTACCTCCATGGTCCTCGTAGAGCAGTCTAGCCACCCATTTTCCCTTCCTACACGGGAAAGTACTTAAAGTCCTTAATAATCTGTAGGGTAACCATAAGAATATGGACATGGTGTATCTAGATGTAGGTCAGTGTTATGTACTTTTGGGAAATTATCATTGGAATGTTGGAAGTCAGAGATTTTATGTCCGGAACTTTGTACATTTATTGAAGTTCTGGGCATAAAATTGTCACTTCAATATTTTCTATAGATTTGAAGTCTAGTAAAATGCCTTGACGATTTCCCCACGTACAACGCTATTGTTAACCCACATGACCAGAGCTAATGCTTTGGATCATTACACTTTATTAAATTATGGAACTTTGAGAATAATTTACATGTGTCAGTTATCTTTCAATTTTTATAATTATTCTGAGCAAGGAATGGTTCTTCTCAATTATGAGCTTGTTTAAAATTAATTTGCGAATTCATTTGTTTTATGGGTTGAATATTAATGTGTTTATGGTACCCACAAAGACTTTTCTTTGTAGAATATAGTTATTTTTTCTGTCCTTTGGTTATTTGTCATCGATTAAATAATATCATTCGAAGAAAATTTTGCAAGAGTAGAATAGACGCCTCTAATAACCTCATAAATTTTCCAAAGAAAAAGGAAATGGGAAGACGACGTCTGCTAAGTCCCGTGAAAAATACTGTGCAATTTTATTTTATTTCCATAGCGGTTGGGTAGAAACTGTTCCGTGCCGTGTTTTTCAACGTTACGCTCTTCTGTCACTCTCAGTTTGTGTTGTGTTCGTGATCGCATTTACTAAAAAGACTACCTTAATTACGTACCTAATTTTTAACACATCTCACTATTCCAATCTTGAATCAATATTATTAACCTAATGTGAATTAAAGTTTTAATTTTCTTTTTTATAAATATTATTTTAATTATAATTATAAATTGATACAGTGTGCCATTACCCGTCATTTAAGTAAATGTGAATAAAAAATTAAGAGATTCAAAGTTCAAATTTTCCACATTGTAATTATGCATATGAAAAAGATATTATCCAATAACATTAAATTTAATTAATAATAATAATTATATGTTAAAAAATTTAAAAATGTTAATATCAAGAAAATATATATTCAATGTTAACCAAAAAATAAAACATAATTTTACAACAATAAATATGAAGAGAGATAAAGTAATTGATGGTGAAAATTTTCTAATTTGTCTAGATGCTTTTTATTTTTAGTATCAAGGATGTGTATAATTTCTTATGTCCTCAATATGTATTTTACAAGTGACATCTAAACTAATATTGATATTATAACCCACAATGAAGGAGATGTGAAATTCCTTCCATGCTCAACATAGAGTTGACATATATGAGTATCTATGTTTACTAATATTTGAATATCAACTTCATATAGGTAGGAAAGAGAAATAAAAAGTATTTTAATATTGAGCTTAAATAAAATATTTCAGTACCTATATTATATCAACTTTATCTAGAAAGAGAAAAATATTTAAAATAAACTAATAGAGATCAACCTTAACCCATATCTATCAAGCTCAAAGAGAGGTCAAAATTGTGGAGGTGCAAGCTCTTCTTTAGGTTTTGTAGGGTAAAAGAGATTTACACCTCAAAAGTTTTATCCTTTTTAATGCTTAATAAATCATGGATTAAGATGGATCTATGCTCATAATTATAAATCCAGTTAAATTTAGTTGGTATAAGAGCAAAGTGGATAGTTTTATAATTTTGAAAATACAAATTAAATATATTAGTACATTATCAAGCTAATGATTTATATTAATTGAATAATTTAAAATTGTTTTAGTTTTATATACATATAAAATAAATATGGTTTATTATTTATTTAGATTTAAAATATTTTAAGAAATTGGTAGGCATGTCAATATTAAAAAAAATGATCTTGTTTTAAGCCATTATGTGGACATTATTTTTATTACTTAAGATCTATTAAACATGTTTCGAGAGTTTAAAGTTGTTTGGATAGTGAATTGACTTTGACCATGAATTTGGTTCTTAGAGGGGGTCATCGCCTCCTCAAAATTTTGAGGTGGCTATTTATCATGAGGTAGTTTTGTGATGGGAAGTTTGTGAAACCTTAACTCTGATTTCCTTATATTTTTCCTACGTGTCCAAGTTGACTTGGTGCACCCAATTCACTTGGACCTATAGGTGATATAATATTGTGATTCATTTCATCTTGTCAATTTGTCCAATCCGAGACTAGATGACTTTGGGCTACACCTCATTCACTAAAAGTCTAATTCAATCGATATTGGTTATGATTTACCACTTAAACATCTGTGCACAACAATACAACCACATACAATCATACATAGGGAAATATGGGACAAAAGTAACTTTGTATAATGTCACACTACCCAACTAGCCTAACACCCAAAACAATTTTACAAAGTGTTACAAGTTCAGAGCTCTAGGCTCGTAGAAATATTACATAGGTACATTAAGCATGCATGACTCATACACATTCACCAACCATCTAGACAATCCAACGATCATCGTGCAAATCTCATTCTTTCATCATGTTGTTGCAACTCTTGGTTTGTGCTAACCCTTGGTTGAGTGACTTGTGTGGTTGCTTCTCGACAAAGGCAATTTATCACCTCAAAATTCCCAGTTTCTCCATGCACCCTTCCTTTCCTAAACTCCCAAAAAAGTGTCTCAACATGTGGCTCTACCTCCGGTTTCTTAGATTGTCTCAACTAAGGAAAATTTTAACGATGGAAAATTATCTTGAATTTTAAAAACATTGGTGAATCTCACTAGTCCCTAATAAGAAAACTATAAAATGTTTATTGATGTATTTGTAAAAATATCCAAATTTATAATGATTCTATATATACTCTCTATATAATATTGGATATTTTAAGGTCAAATAATTTTATATTTTAAAATTTGGGCGAATCATTTTGATAAAAAATGGAAATTGGTTAATCTTTTTTTTGGAAAAATCATGGAAAATTAGCCCACCTACGAATATTAGCCCCTAAAATTTTCCATGGGACTCTCATCTCATGCCCCTTAGACCAATAGCGCAAAAATTTGTCCGCCTTTCAGCTGCATCTATCCTCAAATTTATGTGTATAAATATTTTCAGTTCAATCTTGTATTGTGTTGACCCAATGGCATTACTCTCTGACGCACCCTTCATGTAGCCCAATAGAACATCCTAGGGCGCACCAAAACAACATCACCCGAGTAGCAGAATTATTCCAAATACTATGCCCCTATGCTAGTTTAGCTAGGGCACCAACTTCATGTGACTTCCCTTCAGTTACCTCTATGCCCTTCAAAGATTTGCATGAATTTCCTTAGTTCATACACTGTTGCCTCAAATCAAGTTAAGTCTTCACTATATATTGCACACTACCTTGTATGCCTTGCATTAAATTCAATCTAATTCTTTGGTTCATTCCATGCTAGAATTTATATGTAGCCATCCTCCTCCACAAAGTGTTGCATTCTACAATGTTAGAATGAGCTAACACCTCAACCATGTGTGCATGCCCATTTGTTTTGTACGTCTAACCTCTCTAATAGTGTGCACACATGTTTATTCCTTTATGAGCCATCATGTGTGATGTTCATTTCACATGACCTGCCAACTCATTTGATGTGCAAGCAACCTTGATCGTGAAGTGTCATGCATATTAATTTGTGTTCCCAAATCCCCTTTCTGTGTTTTATCATGCACAAAATCGAACCTGCCCAGTATAATATCAACTTTCCCATTTCATTGCTACGCATGCTCATCTTGCCATGTGCTAACCCTACATTTTACAATTCTATCATCTCAATATGGCATCCCATAGGTTGCTCATGTGATTGATCAACTAAGGGTCTTACATCCTCCTCCACCCATAGTCATTTCGATCCCAATAACCTCCAAATTTTTTGTCTCCAACTTTACTTGAATTAGTGCCCTATCCTTCATCAAAAACCCCAAATTTATTGTCTTCAACGTTGCTTGAATTTGTACCCTATCCTCCATAAAAACCCTAAATTTTATTTCACTAAAACCCCATATTTCTATAAGTGAAAACCCTATATTTCTCATGACTAGAAACCCAAATTTTCCTTGAAACTATCGTAAGTGTTGAATTTCCATGAGTTATGTTCCTCCCATACAACAACTATCTCTCTCATGTCTTCGCACAATACATGCTCCCACGTGTTGAACAAGTTGGGTGATCAAGCCAACTTCACACCCAATCCGTGAGTGTGCAATTCTCCATCTCTAATATAGTTGTTTCTTTCCATGTCAATCACACTACTCAACCTCAAACATAAAAATTGTTTTGAACCAGAGCTATCTTTGGGATATGTGAAGTCCCATTGCTGAGTGTACACCCATGGTCCTCGGAGAGCAGCCTAGCCACCCATTTCCCCTCCTCCACTGGAAAGTACTCAAAGTCCTTAATAATCTATAGGGTAACCATAAGAATATTGACGTGATGTACGTATGGGGGGGTTAGATGTAGGTCAGTTTTATGTACTTTTGGGAAATTCTCATTGGAATGTTGAGGATCAGATTTATATCAGGAACTGTCACTTCAATAGTGTATTAAAATGCCTTGACCCTTTGCCAAAATACATAAAACTAATTATATAAATTTTCTTTGACTCACAAGGTGGCTACTATTCACCCACATGACCAGAGCTAATGCTTCGGATCATGATACGGTATTAAATTATGGAACTTCGAAAATAATTTGCATGTGTCAATTATCTTTAAATTTGTCTGTGAGCACGTGATGGTTCTTGCCAATTATGAATCTGTTTAAAATTAATTTGCAAGTTCATACGCCTCATGCATTGAATATTAGTGTGTTTATGGTACCCACAAAGAGAAGTCTTTGTAGATTATGCTTTTCTTCCCTTTTTTTCCCTGTCCTTTGATGGTTGTCCTATATAAACTATATCATTTGAAGAATTTTCTTGTGTCACTTTTGAAATGTAAATTAAGAATAGAATAGACGCCTCCCATAAGCTCTCCGAAAAAAAGGGGAAGACGACGCCTCAGCGGTCCAGTGAAAATTACAGTACAATTTGTTTTCCATGGCTGTTTCGTAGAAACTGTTCCGTGCCCTGTTTTTCAACGTCTGTCACTATCAGACTATGTTGGACTCGTGATAGCATTTTACTAAAAAAAAAATTAATACCTGCCTAAGTCACGATTCCAATCTAGAAGCAATATTATTAAGATAAATAATAGAATTATTTTTTATTTATAATTCTAAATTGATTAGTTATTATTTTAATTATGGTTTTCTATGAGAGATATTGTCCGTAACATCAAATCAAATTATTTATATTAATTATATATATATATATTATATATAATATATATATATAATGTAATAACACCTTTTTTTAATATTTGTTATAAATAAAATATTGTTATATATTCCAGAGTAAATAATATAATTTTATAACAAAATATATAAAGAGATAAAATAATTGATGGTGAAAATTTTCTAATTTTTCTAAATGGTTTTTTTTTTTTACTTTCGCTACCACCACATTCTTTTGATTTTTAATTTGTATTTTCCAATTGATATCTAACATAATATTGTTTATAGTACAACCCACAATGAAGGAGATGTGAAATTCCTTCCATGCTGAATAGAGAGTTGACATATGAACATTTATGTTTACTAATATTTTAATATCAACTTCATATAGGTAGGAAAGATAAATAAAAGATATTTTAATATTGATCATAAATAGAATATTCCTCCACCATCTAAAATTTTCTCACCTGTATGAACTCATGATTTAAGATTGTTTTGGTTTTACTCCGGATGAGAAACGAGCTCTGCTAGGGTTTCCAGCAAATCCTGAAGCATTTGACAGGACTAGCTCTACATTATCTGCAACCATCGTTTTCGTATTGGAGGGCTCTGACAGGGGGGGAATGAGCACCCCTGCTGGGGGGAGATATCCCCTCCTATTGAAGTGTGGTAACATGTGAAATTAGGGGAAAAAAGGAGTGTTGCATGGCCATGGAGTTGGCCCTAATGAGGGACCTGTAATGGGAGACTAATGTCAAGCACGAATATGTGGCAATGCCTCCCATGTGCCACCAAGAGACCCATATTTGTGATACCCTCTAACAAACTAGAGAACTGCCACACATACATGAAGGATCATGCCCTGATCTGTAAATTTATTGGGATATGACCATTAGAAAACGATTTGATCAAGTGGATCCAACTAAAATGGTAACCCAAAGGCCATATAGATCTAAAGCTTGGAACTTGAGGGTTTTCTACAGTAATATTCGCTAGCCTGGAGGACAAGGAGAGGGTTTTTGAAAATGGACCATACTTTTACTATAATGTAGGGATTTTTATGAGATATTGGAAGGAATGCTACAATCTAGATTAGGAACAATTTATGGCCGCCCCCGTCTTGGTTCACCTCTTCACTCTTCTAGTAGATTTATGGGATCCCGAAATCCTGGAAGGGATAGGCAACTCCATTGGAATATTCATGAAAGTAGCTGAATCGACCCGTCGTGGGAGATACACTTCGTATGCCCACATTTGTGTTTACATGAATATCGCTTAATCCCTCCCTGAATTTGTGGATCTGGAATACCAAGACGAGTTCTAGCAGTAGCCACTAGATTACAAGCACATCCCTTTTCATTATCTTCACTGCCATGACTATGGCCATTTGTATAAGGCCTGCCCATTGAATCAAATAGAACCAGAAGTTGGGTCTCAGCCAAAAGATCTGACTCCACTGCAAGAGGATAATGAGGGTTTTAAAGTGGTCTCACATAAGAAGAGGAATGTGAAACAATCCCAAATGCATTCGGCAGGAAAGCAATGAAATCCAAAGAATCAAAATCATTTTGGGGTTCTATGGGATATGGGGGAAAGTTGCAAAGTTGCCGATCAACCAAAAAAATCGGCACAAGGGAGAGAACCAATCAAAACAAATTCACAATAGATAGAATACTTCTATTTTCACAATAAATAACATAATTTTACAAGAAAATATATAAAGAGAGATAAAGTAATTGAAGGTGAAAATTTTCTCCACATGTGTGTAATTCCTTATATCCTCAATATGTACTTTACAAGTGACATCTAAATAATTCCTTATGTCCTTAATATGTACTTTACAAGTGACATATAAAACAATATTGATAGTATAGCCCACAATGAAAGAGATGTGAAATTCCTTCCATGCTCAACATAGAGTTGACATAGCTGAATATCTATATTTACTAATATTTCAATATGAACTTCATATAGGTAGGAAGGAGAAATAAAATTATTTTAATGTTGACACTAAATAAAATATTTCAGTACCTATATTATATAAAATAATTTTATATAGACTTGATATCTAGAAAGAGAAAAAGATTTAATCTTAACCCAAATCTGTCATGTTCAAAGAGGCATCAAAATTATGGAGGTGCAAACTCTTTATTTTTTTGTAGGGTAAAAGAGGTCTATACCTCAAAAGATTTGATCTTTTTTAGTGCTTAATAAATCTAGGATTAAGATGGATTTATATTCATAATTATGAATTGGAATAAGAACACACTCGATGGTTTTGTAATTTTGAAATTGGAAATTATATATCATTAATACATTATCAAGCTAATAATTTATATATAATGAAAGATTTAAAATTGTTTTCGTTTTATATACATATAAAAAAATATGGTTTATTATTTGTTTAGATTTATTTATTTGTAAGAAATTGGTAGGAATGTAAATATTATAAAAAATAAAAAATGATCTTGTTTTAACCTATTATGTGGACATTATTTTTATACACCAATCTATTAAACATGTTTTGAGAGTTTAACATTGCTTGGATAGTGATTTGGCTTTGGCTATGAATTTGGATTTTAGAGGGCATCACTCCCTCCAAATTTTGAGGTGGCTATTTTTCATGCGTTAGTTTTTGTGATGGAAAGTTTGTCAAACCTTAATTCTCATGCCCTTATATTTTTACTAGGCATCAAACTTGACTGGTGCACCCAAGTCGCTTGGCTCTATAGGTCATGCAATATTGTGATTCATTCCATCTTGTCAATTTTTCGAATCCAAGACTACACGACTTTGGGCTACACCTCATTGACTCAAAGTCTAATTCAATTGACATTGGTTATGATTTACCATGTAAACATGTGTGCACAACAATACAACCACATACAATCATACACATGGAAATATGGGGTAAAAGTAATTTTCTATAATGTTAGGCAACCCAACTAGCCTAACAGCCAATACAATTTTACAATGTCTTACAAGTTCGAAGCTCTTGGCACGTAGAAATATTACATAGGTACATTAAGTATGAATGATTCATGCAGGTTCACCAACCATCTAGACAATCCATGGATCATCATGCAAATCTCACTCTTTCATCATGTTGTTGCAACTCTTGGTTTGTGCTAACCCTTGGTTGATAGGGTTGCGCGGTTGCTTCTTGACAAAGGCATTTTATCACCTCAAAATTCCCACTTTCTCCATGCACCCATCCTTTTCTAAACTCCTAACAATGCGTGTCAACATGTGGCTCTACCTCGGACTTCTCAAATTATCTCAGCTTGTGCCCCTTAGTCAAATAGTGCAAAAGTTTGTTCACCTTTCAACCACATCTATCCTCAAATTTATGTGTATAAATATTTTCAGTTCAATCTATGCATTGTGTTCACCCAATGGAATGACTCTCTATCACACCCTTCATGTAGCCCAATAGAACATCCTAGGGCGCACCCAACCAACATCACCCCATTAACAAAACTATTCCAAATACTATGCCCCTATGCTAGTTTAGTGAGGGCACCAACTCCATGTGACTTTCCTTCAGTTACCTCTATGCCCTTCAATGATTTGCATGAATTTCCTTAGTTCATACACTCTTGCCTCAAATCAAGCTAAGTCTTAACTATATATTGCACACTATCTTGTATGCCTTGCATCGAATGCAATCAAATTCTTTGGTTCATTCCACGCTAGAATTTATATGCGACCATCCTCCTCCACGAAGTGTTGCCTTATTCAATGTTAGAATGAGCTAACCTCTCAACCATGTGTGCATGCCCATTTCTTTTGTACGCCCAACCTCTCTAATAGTGTGCACACATGTTTATTCCTTCATAAGCCATCCTGTATGATGTTTATTTCACATGACCTGCCAACTCATTTGATGTGCAAACAACTTTGATCGTGAAGCGTCATGCATATTAATTTGTGTTTCGAAGTTCCCTTTGTGTGTTTTATCATGTAGAGAATCCAACCCACCGAGTATAAGATCAACTTGCCCATTTCATTGCTAGGCATGCTCGTCTTGCCATTGACAACCCTACATTTTACAATTCTATTATCTCAATATGACATCCCATAGGTTGCTCATATAATTGATCAATTAAGAGTCTTACATCATCCTCCATTCATAATCATTTCCATCCCTAAAAATAAAAATAACCATAAATAAATAAATAAATAAATAAATATTATTTTCTTCAACTTTGCTTGAATTAGTGCCCTATAACCCTAATGTTTGTTTCACTAAAAATCCCATATTTCTATGGAGTTAAAACCCTATATTTCTCGATAACTGGAAACCCAAATTTTTCTTCCGACTATCTAAGTGTTGAATTGCAATAACTTATATTCCTCCCCTACATCAACTATCTTCATCATGTCTTCGCAGAGTGCATGCTCCCATGTTTTGAACACGTTGGGTGATCAAGCCAACTTCACACCCAATCCGTGAGTGTGCACTTCTCCATCTCTAATCTAGTTGTTTCTTCCCATGTCAATGACGCTACTCAACCTTAAACATAAAAATTGTTCTGAACAAGATCTATCTTTGGAATGTTGAGAATCAGATTTATGTCAGGAACTTTGTCACTTCAATAGTTTATTAAAATGCCCTGACGCTTTGCCAAAATACATAAAACTAATTATATAAATTTTCTTTGACTCACAACGTCGCTACTATTAACCCACATGACCAGAGCTAATGCTTTGGATCATTACACGTTATTAAACTATTGAACTTTGAAGATAATTTGCATGTGTTAATTATCTTTCAATTTGTCTTTAATTATATATTGTGAGCACGTGCTTGTTCTGGTCGATTATGAATCTGTCTAAGATTAATGTGCAAGTTCGTTCGCCTTATGCATTGAATATTAGTGTGTTTATGGTACCCATATAGACAAGTGCGTTTTTTCCTTTATTTGTGTCCTCTCGTAAGCTCTCCGAAAAGGGGGAAGGGAAGACGACGCCTCAGAGGTCTAGTACAATTCGTTTTCCATGGCTGTTTGGTAGAAAATGTCCGTACCGTATTTTTCAACGTCTGTCATTATCAGAATATGTTGGACTCGTGACAGCATTTACTAAAATAGATTACCTTAATACCTGCCTAATTTATAACACACGTCACGATTCCAATCTAGAAGCAATATTATTAAGATAAATAATGCAATTTATTTTTTTTTAAATATTTTTTATATAATTATAAATTTGATATAGTTATTATTTTAATTATGGTTTTCTATGGAGATATTTGTCCGTAACATTAAATTAAATTAAATTAAATTATTTATATATATATATATATATTATATATATATTAAAAAAATGTTAATAATATATTTTTTTTAATATTTGTTATAAATAAAATATTGTTATATGTTCATAGTAAATAACATTGTTTTACAGCAAAATATAAAGAGAGATAAAGTAATTCATGGTGAAAATTTTCTAAATTGTTTAAATGTTTTTTATTTACTTTAGTATCACATTCCTTTAATCTTTAATTTGTACTTTACAAGTGACATCTAATATAATATTGTTTATAGTACAACCCACAATAAAGGAGATGTGAAATTCCTTCCATGCTCAATAGAGAGTTGACATCTCTGAACAGTTATATTTACTAATATTTTAATATTGACTTCATTTAGGAAAGATAAATAAAATATATTTTAATATGATCATAAATAAAATATTTCAATACCTATATTATTTAAAATAATTTTATATCAACTTGATATCTAGACAAAAAAAGATTTAAAGTTAACCAACATAGATGAATCTTAACCCTTGATTTATCACCTTCAAAGAGAGATCAAATCTATGGAGGCGAAAACCCTTCTTTAGGTTTTGTAGGGTAAAAGAGGTTTGCAACTCAAGAGATTTGATCATTTTCAATGTTTAACAAATCTAGGGTTAAGATAGATCTTTGCTCATAATTATAGATTGGATTAAATTTAGTTGGAATAAGAGTAAAGTGGATGGTTTTGCAACTTTTAGACTAGAAATTAAATATCATTAATACACTATTAAGTTAATACTTTATATTAAATGAATGATTTAAAATTGTTTTGGTTTTGTATACATATAAAACAAATACTATTTATTATGTATTTACTTAAAAAAAAAAATTAAGAAACCAGTAGACATGTAAATATTAAAAAAAAAAAAACTTGTTTTAAGCCATTATGAGGACATTACTTTTCTACACAAGAACTATCAAACATGTTTGGAGATTTTAAAGTTGCTTCGATAGTGATTTGGCTTTAGCCATGAGTTTGGCTTTTAGAGGGGGTCACCCCCTCAAAATTTTGAGGTGGCTATTTTTCATGCCCTAGTTTTATGATGGGGAAGTTTGTGAAACCTTAACTCTCATGCTCTTATATTCTACCCAGGCGCGCACCCAAATTAGTTGGCTCTATAGGTCATGCAACATTGTGATTCATTGTATCTTGTTAATTTGTCCAATCTAAGACTATGTGACTTTGGACTACACCTCATTCATTATAAGTCTAACTCGATTGGCGCCTGTTATGATTTACCACTTAAACAAGTGTGCACAACAATACAACCACATACAATGATACAAAGATAAATTTGGAACATAAGTGATTTTTTATATTGATAGGCAACCCAACTAGCCTAGCTCCTAATACAATTTTACAAAGTGTTACAAGTGCAGAGCTCTTGGCTCATAGAAAGTTTACATGGATACATTAAACATGCATGGCTCATCTATGTTCACGAGTCATCTAGATGATCCATAGATCATCATGCAAATATCACTCTTTTACCATGTTGTTGCAACTCTTGGTTTGTTCTAACCCTTGGTTGAGTGTCTTGCTTGGTTGCTTCTCGATCTAGGTGATTTATCACCCAAAAATTCCCACTTTATCCATGAATGCTTCCCTTTCCAAACACCCAATAAAGTTTGTGAACACGTTGCTCTACCTTGAATGCTCTCAGATTGTCTCAACTTGTGCCCCTTAGTTCAATAGTGCAAAAGTTTGGTCGCCTCTCAACTGCATCTATCCTCAAATTTCTGTGTATAAATCCTTTCAGTTCAATCTATGCATTATGTTCACCCAATTAGATGACTCTCTAATGCACCCTTCATGTATCCCAATAGAACATCATAGGGTGCACAAACCAATGCCACCCCATCAACAAAATTATTCCAAACATTATGTCCCAATGCTAGTTTAACTAGGGCACCAACTCCATGTGACTTCCCTTTTGTTACCTCTATGCCCTACAAAGAATTGGATGAATTTCATTAGTTCGTACAATCTTGCCTCAAATCGAGTTAAGTCTTCCCTACTCATTGCACACTACCTTGTATGCCTTACATTGAATGCAATCTACTTCTTTGATTCATTTTGTGTTGGAATTTATATGTGACCATCCTCCTCCATAAAGGGTTGCATAATTTAATGTTGGAATGAACCAACGTATCAACCATGTGTGCATGCCCATTTATTTTGTATGAACAACCTCTTTAATAGTATGAACACATGTTTATTCCTTCGTTAGCCAACCTATGCGGTGTGCATTTCACATGACATTATAACTCATCTGATGTGGAATCAATCTTGATCATGAAGAATCATGCATATTAAGTTGGCATTCCCAAATCCCCTTCGTGTGTTTTCTCATGTAGGGTGTTCAACATGCCCAATATAAGGTGAACTTACCCTTTTCATTGCTAAGCATGCTCGTCGCGCCATGTGACAGCCCCAAATTTCGCAATTCTATCATCTCAGTATGGCATCCCATAGGTTGGTCATATGATTGCTCAACTAGGGGTCTTACATCCACCACCCATAGTCATTTCCATCCCCCAACAACTTTCACAATTTTGTTTATCTCCAACTTCACTTGAATCGGTGCCCCCATCCTCCATTGAAACCCCTAAGTTTTATGCCACTAGAAGCCTAAAATTTCTATCAAGTGAAAACCCTATATTTCTCGATGACTAGAAACCCCAATTTTCCTTAAAACTGTCTAAATATTGAACTGTCATGCCTTATGTTCCGCCCATACACCATATGTCTCTATCACATCCTCACACACTACACACTCCCATGTTTTGAACAATATGGGTGATCAAGCAAACTTCACACCCAATCTATGAGTGTGCACTTCCCTGTGTCTAATCTAGTTGTTTCTTCCGATGTAAATCACACTACTCAACCTCGAACATCAAAATTGTTGATTTCTAGTATTTTTGAAGGAGATCATTTGCAACACGCAAGTATTGTACTTCCAAATCTTATCTACACCTATAAGCGTAACCTCTTTACCATGTTGCATGCACTAAATTACCCAAGTGCCAAATTAGTTAGATTTATTGTTAATCACTTCAATCATCCATATGAAAGCACATCTCTCACATTGAAAGTTGTCCCCCACCATCAATAATTCGATCCATTCATGCATGTCTCAATCCAAGCAATCCTTTCATTTTTATTCCATGAAATCACCCCAAAACCAAGCTCTTCAACCCACTCTTCCACTCATTCCTTCTCCAAGTCACGTGAACTATCATGAAAACTACATGACTATTGTTTCTCGCAAGCTCTCCTTCCTCTCCATCTACTCACCCAAATATGGAACATACCACATGACCCCACAACCAAACTACCCTACCTCACTATTCTCATCCATTAAAGTGATCATTTCATATTATAACTTATTCCATCCATGTGATGCCATGATGAAGGAAGGTCTCAAACTGACCTCCCAAGTCTCCAACATATTTCTCAAAGTTCTCTAAGACAAACAAAATCCACCCAAAAAATTCGACACCCTCCTCAAAAAAGGTGCATCCACACCAATACTCTTGTGAAATCCAACCTCTTAAACATCTAGCACTAGAAAATGTACCTTAAGAATGCCCCACCCGGACTAATGTCCCATACAAAAGATAAGTGGTCATCACCCAAGTCTCTTGGAATTCATTTTTATCCATCTCAATTATCTATAAACATATTACTTTGTCGACTCATTTTCTACCTCTATTTGTTCCTTGGAACATACCATATTTCTTCCTTAAGCATTTGTTCCATCATTTGGCCTTCTATCACAATGGCTAAGTCATTACATGACCTAGCTAACCTATGTAGGCACGCTCACACCAAGGCATCATGATGATTTTAATCATATTTTCCTAAATCCCCCCTTTAATCTATGCAAGTACTTCATATTGATTTCCACACATTTGAAAGTATCCAAGGCTCCTCTAAAGAAAAATTTCTTAGGACGGTCTTAATTCCATTCTCACAAGTTTCTCTTGGCTTCACCAAGTCAACTAATACCCCAAATAATCTTTGTAGAACTCCAAAAATGAAATAATCCAAGAATCCATCTCTCACATGTGTAGAAATTTTGAATAATATGACACATATTCACAGAGATTATCCCGATTATACACTAATTGCGGAATACATGCATAATACATAACCTCCTCTACGTTGATCATCAATTTAGCAGTATTAAGAAGCATTTGCATGCGCACATTGAAGCATCAATCACACATATCAACACCGTATGTACCCGGGGAAAGCATAAAGCTGAAAACCCCCAACTATCTGTATATTATATTGATTGAGAACATGTATCAATACATAATATAATACTCCTCACAAGTACTCAGTACTATCTCCACCTGTTACACACAAACTAGCTCAGATCTGAGTCAATCACTGGCTCAAATCTCCTCCGCTGCTTGCCTGCCTCCACTGCGCAATCCTGCATGAGAATGAATGAGAATGGCTGAACCATTCACGTGTTTCCCTTGTGTAACACTACGCAATCCTCATTGGCAACTCAATCCCACTGATTATACAAATCTCATGCACAACTATAGTCACAACTGACAGTTGTCTTGCCCTTTCACTCACCTCTAACACTTGTCTCCACTGAACTGTCCATGCACTGAGTTAACTGATGTATTCTTTAGTTGATTATGAGTTAATAATTAGTGAATTAATTAATAACTAATTCACATCACTCATCAATTAGTCTATTGATCAGTTAGACTAAATACAACTAGTTCAACTAAGTCAAACTGAACACAACTCCATCAACTCCTCAATCAACTCCACAGAACTCAATCACTAAAGTCCTAACTGAAGTCCTTCATGCAATAGCTCAAGTAACTCATAAGAACCACGTATTTCCTTCTAGTAGCTGCATGTGCCACATCCGTAGCTCGAACTGAAGTGCTCCAAGAGAATAAGATAATGTTTATAGTCCAAATATTATTAAGGGCTAATAATATTCGACTGTTCTATATTTAGACTGACAGTACCTCCGCTGTTGTCTAAAAATAGAAGTCCATCTATTTTTACCAACATGACCAATCATCCATAAATAGCATCCTGCAACTCATAGACCATGATCCATATGTCTAAAAATAGACTTTGCGCCAAAACTTGCCTGCGGGACCACTTAGTGAAGGTGACTCCTTTCCACTAAGCTCCATCATCTTGTTGCATTCTCAAGAAGAATTTCTTGTTGCACACTTTTCAACAACATGATGGTTTCCTCGACAAATCCCATTGTTTGTCTCACTTGTTGTCTTGAGCCTATCTCTTACAAGCCAAAAACCATCCACATGAACTCATACTCAGTTGATTTCATCATTTAGATAATACACACTCATCCAAATCCAAATTTAATCATGCTTTCTAGTTAGATCATGCCTCCATCAACATATCCACCCTTTCATTTGGTTGTACTATAGGGTCACCGAGCCTTCGCTTATGCCTAATGTCCAAATCAAGTTTCTCATTCCACCGTTTCATGTAGATTGCCTCACCTATGTAGCTATTCCATCAAGTAACTTTCCTCACTCTATCATGTGGTTGTAATACTCATCCTACCATTGGACTCCTTATGCACTCAGCTTCTTCCACCATCCATGTGAATAATCCATGCCTTATTTTACAATCAACCAACTTTGCTTGTCCATGACCTTTGGTGAATCTCAGTTGCTTGTTGAATTCTCAATGAAGTCTATTGTAACCATCATGCATGAAAAATTTGCAGTCCAAAACTATTCCCTTGATCTATTCCCTATATTTCTCTACCCAGATAAACGATGTCCTCAAGTTTTGGCAAACACTTGGCCAACATATCTTTAGGAAAACACAACTTGTCTCCACAAGTCTACATCAGCCACCGCCTTTATCCAAGGAGTAAGAACCATCAAATATTGGGTCGACTGCCCCTAAAACAACCTCTGGATCATACTATTTTTCTTGATTCATGGGTGAATGTGCCTCTTCAACCTATGATATGTATGAAATCACTTGATCAACAACATCACTACCTTTCATGCCAAAGTACTCGAGCTATTCTAACTTCGATTCGGTGCAACAATTCTGCAATACTTCTTCTCTTATAATGGAATCTCTTTGAATAATGTATAGTTCATTACAAGTTCTCTACTAATACATGAGATATACCAACATGTTAAGGCCTCGAAAATTGTTGCTTCAACACAGGGGGAAAACCACCTAGTCCGGACCTTAAGACAACTCCTTTTCTGTTTAGGTAGTGGCTTCGACTGGATTTTATGTGACGAATTTCCTAATGAAAGGTGATTGAATGCGGGTTTAATGCTTAGAGTGAAGTGAAATGGATGGATTTGCAGTAATGAATTAAATGGAAAAATATATGCATTAATCTACTTTATAACCCGGGATTGTTTAACTTTTATCTAGATGTGATCTATAATGATTTTCCTTAGTAAATGACAATATAGATTGCTCAAATACCAATGGAATTGAAACTATTTCAAGATGGTTAGTTTGATTAAATAGTTAATCAAAATAATGTGTAAGCTCATATCACATTTATAATATCAAATTAGATTTCTTAACATGTATAAAAATATCAATGGCAACATGATCATTAGCGAATACATGTAACACTGTTATTTAAATATCAAGTAATAAGAATTTTGAAAAGATAAATTTACTATTTACTTATGAATAAAACAAAGGTACAATGACAGAAATACCAGATACACTTTGCTCAACTCATAAAAGAAATAGTAATAGTTAATTCCCTCCCACAAAGATGATTCCAAGAGTACAGTAATGCAACTTCTCATAGCTCTTTATGAAAATTCCTAAACAATGTTCCAGTCATTCTATTGAGAAAAGGATGAAAGTATAGTAGTGTGAGCTTTCATAAGCCTTTCTTCATAAAATTCAGGACCTTTATTTGATACAAAAAGTAAGCTTAAATAACAGAAAACAACTGATTCTATTGTGCAAAGCTTTGAGGGCATTTAAACAGATCCCTTCAACATTGCTTAAAGGAAAACAATATTTTGGTAGAAGTTTCTGAAAGTGATTTGCTATCTTCATCATCTTTGTTTGTTCCATCGAATTCTCTGGATGTTTGTCTACCTGTTTGAACTGATATGCCACTTATCATCACAGTTGGCCTCCTCTATCATGAACCTATACACACAAAACAAGAATTGATAAGATAAACATAAATGAGATGATAAGCGAATTTTATTTGAAATAAATAACGTTTTGAAGGAAATCAGGAAAAATGTAGAGTGCAATAAATCCCGACAAAGACATCATGGAGAGGAATGCAGAGTGAGGAGGTGGACTTTACAGCTTATCACAATCAGAAATCAAAGTTTGGGGTAGACCATAGAATAATTACAATAGGATAAGAATTAGGGGCAGAAATAAGAAAATTTGCAATCAAATTAGATGAGGAGTATTCCAAATAAAATCCAAAGGGGGACTTCTTAATACATATCGCAATCGCAATCGGAAGGGGCAGAGGAGTTAGTGATATAGTGATCCTTTGTTATTTACGATAGCTATAGACGTGGGGATTAAATAAATTCCAGTGTATAATTCTATCGGGTTCGAGCTTAATCGCATATAACAATCAGTATTCAGAAGGATTGAGACTGTGATTCTTGCGATTGTGCGGACGTGGGGGGTTTATTAGTTGGAGTGAATAATCATGTTAGGTCCAGCTATCGTAATCACAAATCTGCTGGTGTGAAGGATTTGATATAAGTTGTGTCTCTTTGAAACTTGTGATTGTGGGGTCCTCAGGTGATGTGGCCATGACATCACAAATGACCTCTTCGGTGATGTGGCAATGACATGGTGGATGACGTGGATCTAACATCACTACTAACATCATATTGCAATTGGCGTTTAGACATATATCACAATGGGCATTGGGATGAGGCATGACTTTTTAGAACTTTGCGATTGCGATACAGGCCCCAAACGTGATATTAATATAAATCGTAGTGTATAATCTAGGCGCATTTGGGCTTTATCGCATATCGCAATTAAAAGATCGGAGCAGGATAGGACTTAATATTTTTTGTGATAGCTCGCAGATGCGATATTAATATGGATTGGATTTAATTTTCCCGTCAGGTCTGGGCCTTATCGCATATCACATCAAGAAGGGGAAAGACTTAAGGCTTTGAAATTTGTGATAGCCTGCGGATGCGGGGGATTTATGGAATTGATTTTATAATCTCGTTGGGTTCGTCCTTAATTTCATATCGCAATCAGGATAAGGCAATGTTTCTTATATGACAGCAGATACTGCGATTGCGATGGACGCGAGGGTTTTTAGAAATGCAGTTAATAACCCGTTTAGTTCTGGTCTAATTGCATTTCACAATTCGGTGTTAGTGGGGAGTCTTTGCCTTTGGTTTTTTTATTATGGGATGTGTGATGTGAGGTATGGCAGAGTTGTTTAGATCTTTGGGAATTAAAAAAAAAACTCTGATTTAAATTAAATAACCTATATTGTTTTAATACTTAGGGTTTAATACTTGGGTTTTAATTAAAAAAACCTAAAGTATTAAACTTTGACTATAAGATCTCTCTCTCTCTCTCTCTCGATCGATATATAATATATATATATAATATATTATATATATATATATATATATATTATATATATTATATATATATATATAAATTGAAGGTTCCTCGTTTTAATATAATAAATTTCATAGAAAATTTATAATACATTAAAATTGGGGTTGTTGAACAGTACAACAAATGGCGATTCACTGAAAGAACCAATTATCTCTTATAAATGAATTTTTTCCAAAAATTTAGTAAAAATAATTTAAGAAGTGAAAATTGCTTTTCGAAACATCTAGATAAATAAAATTACTCTAACTATAAAACTCATTAACTTGCAATCTCCTTTAAAAACCTTTTGTGAATGAAAAAAAACCTATTTACTTGTATGAGTCATTAATAAATTTATAAAACTAAAGTGGGTGGCCTTTCACGACTTAGCTTAAAATGTACTCATTCATCACAGGTAGAGCCACTGCTACAAGCATGCATTCATAGTCTTGACATGGTTACCTTTTAACCAACAACAATCCAGTGTCCCATCCATTTAATAGTGCAATAATTAGAGGAAATTTTTATTTATTTATTTTTTGATACTAAAAAGACATTTTCCTCATTTGGTGGCAAGATAATGACAATGCCATTCACCAGTACCAATTAAAACTGAGCAAGTAGGCTCATGATGAGACCACTTATCTTACAATTAAAAATCATAAGCCATTACCCTGATTTGGTGTTCAGTGTGGTCATGCCAGTTTAATTGGTTCCCTATGAACATGGTAATCAGGCTCGTGATGAGACCTCTTATCCTTTTAGATTTATTATATTTTAGAATTGCACAATAAAAATTCCCTTTTTAATGGATGGGTAGGACTATTGACTTCTTAAGAGTTTTGGATAAAAAATTCTAGTTTAAAGTGTTTTAGTTGTAAGACAATCTTTACCTTTTAAGAATAACCTTTTTTTTTTACCGAAACTAGAGTAAAAGGATATATTTTTTTGAGGTTTTTAAAGATTTTACAACTTAATGGAAAAGATTAATTTCAGAGTTCTATAATTTTTATCTAATTTTCAATTTTGGTAACCACTTCTTAAAATTCCTACCTTCAAAATGAAAAGGTAAAAATAACTTCAAGAGATGTTTCAAAAGTCAATAGAGTACTACTTAACATTTTGTTTACAAAATCTATAAAAGGAAAAATAAATTGCAGCGGGATGTACAATGGGAGTGATTTTTTTATAGATTTTATTCTTTATTCTATTATTATTATTTATTTATAAAGAAGTTCATAAAATAATTTCTTTAAGATGATCCCATTTACAGGAAGAGAATCTCTCTTTCCTAATAAATCTTGAGTATAAATGTAGATGGGCTTATCTATTCAACAATCTGAAATGGACCAAGCCATCAGTTTTGAAATTTGGTATGTTTCCATTTTTCTTCGTGTGCTTTGTCCCACTTGAGAAATATCTCTCAAACTTGGAAGGATCTTTGTGTGATTGCACTTGCATCAAAAGAAGCTTTCACCATCTCTTGATGTTTTATGTGTGTGAGTTTGGCCTTTTCCCTTTCTTCTTCTAGTTTTAAGATTTGTGAATTTCTTAATTGTAAGGAAGAAGAAGGTGTTTCTTCATTAAATTGAAATAGGGATAGTGAAGGAAGAGCTAAATGTGATGGAATGATGGCTTTCTTCCCATAGACTAGGTCAAAAGGAGAAGTGGCTACAAAGGCCTTCGTTATCCTATCATCCCATAGAGAAAATATCAAATATTTGTGACAGTTTCTTTGATTTTGATCTACAATTCTTTTTATTATTGTAAGGAGATTTTCATTAGTGGATTTTGCCAAACCATTTCCCTGGGGATAGTAATTAGCATAATATTTGAGTTTAAAACCTCTCCTAATTGCAAATTCAATCATACTGGTAGTCAAAAAATAAGATGCATTATCAAATATAAGTGTAGAAGGAAAACTAAATCTTGTAATGATAAATTGATCAATAAATTCAATAACAGATTCAAAATTGACTACCTTTAGCGGAATTGGTTTCATCTACTTAGTGAAGTAAAATGTAGAAGTGAGAATATATATGTGTTGTTTAGAAAATGAGGAACGATCTCACCTATGATATCCAGTCCCCATTGTTCGGAAGGTTGTTTGATGTTGACTGGTTGCAAAGGAAAAGTTGGTTTCCTTTGTCTTCCAAAAATAGTTTGGTATGTTTTACATTTCCTTACATATGCATGGGTATATTTGAAGAGAGCGAGCCAGTAGTATCTAGCATGTAAGATTTTGTTTGCTGTAATATCTCCTCCAAAGTGTCCACTTGCTGGTCCATTGTGAAGTTCCTACAAAACTATTTGTGCTTCGTATTTTTCAAGGCATCTTAACAATATGGAATCATATTTTCTCCTAAATAACATGTTATCGACAATCTCATAATTTTTTTCTTTTAATCGTAAATATATTTTTCTTTTATAATTGAGTTCAGGAGGAGCATATCCAGTTTTTAAATAAAGAATTAAATCAGTGTATTGATAATCAACATCAATTACACTTACCTCAGAAATGTGTTCATTGTTACCTATGTCCCGTTCGATTGGTATGTTGGATTCTCCTGTATGAAGCTTGCAGAAACCTTTCCCTCTTACAATTTTAGCTAGTTTTATTTTGATAACGTATTCCTGTAGAGAAGTTACCCAATATTCTCTCTTTTCTCTTAATTCTTTCTACATTAGTAATTGCCTCACTACTAGGAATGGGACTATTACTTTTGTGTGTCTTTTTAAGGGAAAAGGTATAAAATAATTTACAGATTTATATACAACATATTCTTGTTTTTCTACTTGTAAATAATTCAATTCAACACCCTACAAATTTGAACTAAAAAATTATATGAGTGGTTGAATTTTCTCATTATCAATTTGTGTCAAAACAACAACATAAGACGTTGAAGAACCAAAGGTATATAAGATTAAATGATTGGGGAAATTCAGAGTATTCAAAGAAGGAGGATTGATAATTGCCTATTTGATTAAATCAAGTGCTTTCTTTTCATGATGACCCCATTTAAAAATTGCGTCTTTCTTAATCATTTTCTATAACGGCAAAATAATTTGTGAGAAATCAGGGACAAACCTTTTGACAAAATTGTTCTATCCAAAAAATGATTGCATGTTTTTTTTTTGTTATATGGTGGAGAAATTTATGAAATTTCTTTTATTCTATCAGGGACAATGTAAATTCCATTTTTGGCACAATGAATCGTAAAAGCTTCCCTTCATTAAGAGTGAAAAAAGGACTTTTTTCGGATTTAATGAAATTCCATATTTTCTACAGTGTTCAAAAATTTGTTTTAAGTCCTGCAAATAACTATTTCTATTCTTTGAATAAACAATAATGTCATCTAGGTAAATAACGACTGTTTTATTTAATATACCTTTGAATGCTATATTTGTGGCTTGTTGGAAAGTGGCCTATGCGTTTACTAAGTTGAATGACATTTTTTGGTAGGCATAAGTTCCCCATTTGGTTCTAAAAGTAGTATTTAGCCTATCATCTAGGTGGACCATGATTTGATTATATCCAGAGAAACCATCAAGGAAAGACATAAGTTCGGAACCAACAACTGATCATAAAATCTGTTCTAAGTGGAAAATGGGAAATTATCCTTTTGACTGGCTTTATTAAGATTTGTAAAATCTATACAAATTCGAATATCACCATTTTTCTTCCTAACATGTACCAAGTTGGAAACCCACCTTGAATGCCTAACAGGAAAAATGATTTTAGGCTTAAGGAGTTTATTTAATTCCGTTTTGATTTGATTTTCTAAGTTTGGATGAATTTTCCTTAATTTTGGTTAGATAGGTTTATCATTTGATATCATCGGTATTGTATGTTGAATGATATAAGTGTCAAACGGTTTGAGATATTCATAACTCCAAGCAAATACATCCTTATATTTCTTTAACAAATTGATGAAGGATAATATTTCTTAAGATGAGAAACCAAGTCCTAAATTGATGTTTTGAGATTTAAGATCTGTCCCAAGATTTATTAATTCAAATTTCAAAGTTGAAATTTGTAGTTTTGAATTAGTTTCTCTTTTAAAACTGTCAAAATCATAGAGATCCTCAAGTTTAACTACAGATTTGAGTATGGGATTATCATCAATTTTCTGTTTTAGTTTATCACCGTGTTCATCCTCATCAATTATTTGGTCATTGTATGATTTTTCAGAAGTTAAGAAGCTTAAAATGTCTTCATCATCATTGAATACTGGCTAGTTGGTGATATTATTAGGAATGGATGGCCTAAATATTAATTCTATAGAAAATCTATCAGGACTGTAATCTTCAGATGGGATAAAGTTTGATGCAACATTAGCAAGAAGGTCGATGCTGACATTCTAAATCCTAGGAATAGAAGAAACGTTGAACGCTAAAAAAATGTGAAGTGAGAGACTGAACCAAAGATTGATAATGCTTCAAGTGTGTAGAGATACAATGCATTATGTTTCTTACTTGTTTTACTACAATTTCAAAATCTCCATAAAATTGTAGGTATTTGACTTCAAGGCTAATTCCTTTATACATACCATGGACTAATGCCTCATATTCTACAATATTATTTGTGCATTGAAATTCCAATCTGTAAGTCAACATTGTCTTCACACCTTCAGGATTAATTGATATGCAACCTGCTCCTACACCATCACTTGATTTCGACCCATCAAAATACAATGTCCAAAATCAAGAATTAATTAATGGTTTTTCTAGCATATTTACACATATGGAAAAGTCTGTCAGTGATTACTTAGAAATGGTGACATTTGTGCTTTAAAATTCTCAAAAAATGATTCAGTAGAGTAATTTACAAGAATGTTGTTATTAAATACTACTACCTCATTTTCACCTTCAATATTTGTTACTGAATGTTTCATATGTTTTACTTTGTTTATTTTGATTTGATTTAGCTTTCCATTAAATGGGAGCCATAAGTGACACCAATCAGTGGAAAAATAATCGTGTAGTTTCTCTGAGCGATCTCTACTAAGAATTAAACTGTATAAATCTGGTATATTTCTTTTTCACCTTGGAAAAAACGTAATTTTATTCATAATACAAAATTACATGTTGTAGATGCTAAAAAACATATGCATATGATTTGTTCTTGTTTTCACAAAAAACATAAAAATAAAAAATACAAAAAAATAAAAATCAATTCTTTTCTCCCTTTCTTTTTTTCCACCTTTCTCCATCCTCCAGTGTTGGGAGTGGCAGATACAATGGATAGTTGATTTTCATTTGTATTTATGGGAGAGTCCTTGTTAGATTCAAATCCTTCTTATGCATGTGTTCACTTGTTGCCAGATATTTCCATTAGTTGGGATTCTGGTTGCTGCAAAGGGTCGTTGGGTTCTTTGTCCTCCTTTAATGTGTTGTTCTAGACCTATTGAGCATCCATTTCTGCTTTATATTCTGTTGTTTTTGTACTTCCTGCTTCTTCATCCGAGGGGGCTGTATATTTCCATCCTTTAGATTTTTCTATTGCTTCTTGTTCCATTTGGGGGTTTGTATTGCTTGTGGACAGGCACTATGGAGGTGTCCAGTTTGTAGACATCCATGGCATCAAAAAGCTGTATTTTCGTATTCTAAAGGTTGAGTCCACTGTGTATTATTGAAATTCAATGTGACGCTTTCTGGTAGTCCCTGGCTGAGATCTACTTCAATGAAAATCCTAGAAAATGTAAATATTCCCCTTGAAAGTCTGTCCCCATCAATCTTAAGGAACGTTCCCAGGGAGTTCACTATGGCTACTAAAACATTATGGTGCCATAAGTGTAATGGAAGGTTGTGCAACCTGACCCAAACTGGCATCTTTGTTACCACCATTGTGTTGGCATCAAATTCTGGAAACCAAGGGGTCATGAAGATCCTTGCATTACTCGAGAACCATGGTCCCTTGTTGAGGATATGTTCCCTTTCCTATTTTCTTTTGAATCTGACTATAAAAAATCCCTTGGGGCATAAATATATTTCATAGTTTGGTGACCATGCAACATATATCCGTTGGTGAAAAACATTAGATTTAGGCAAAAAACCATTAAATCTGCATATAACTACATCGAAATAGAGATTTGTGTACAAATCATTTACCTCGAGCATTGCAATGGTGATAGTGGGATTCTCAGATTTTTGTTCTACAATGTAGGGCCTTGGTAGTTTGGGCAGTGGTGCTAGTTTGGTTTGTGATTTTTCCTTTCCTTTGACTGCATCCTTAAAAGAGCCTGTGCTCTTTGAGTTAGTTCCAGAGCATCCACCCCTCAGACACAAGTTGATCATGATGGTCAAGGCTGTGACAATTCCATAATCCTGAAGTGTGTGGTTATCCTGTACACTGAGACTTGAGTGGATCAGATTTTACCTGCAAGCTGGTATACCGAGGTGATTATGGATTTTATACTTTAAGTCCTAGGTCCTCCTCCCCTTCTAGATCCTCCAACAAAGATGCTTTCCTTCTAGTGTTTTGATGAAAATTTGTATTAGATCCGCCTTTGTAGAGTGTGGGTTTGTCTGAGGAAGGGCTCGATCTATTGCCCATGTGCCCAGATTTGTCAGATCTAAGCATATCAGTGCTCTATCCAGGTTGTGCTTCACCAAATATGAGCTATCTAATGATTCTGTGAATATTAATGCTCTGTTTGGTTCTTGTATCGGAAGAAAGCACATAAAACTAATGAAAGAGAGCCCACTACCCTGCAGATTAGCCTTCATGGAAGCATCAACTTGGGGCACATTCCGCGCCATGGATGTGATCAAGGCAATCCTGTGTTCAGAAACCACAATGGTATTGGCAGTGGGAGCATTATCGTCCAAGCACCCAAACTCAGTGGTTGCCTACAGATCCACATTGTCGATATCCACACCTGCTCTTCCGACAACCTTGAGCCTCCCATGTGAGGATTCAAACACCTCATGGGTCACTTTGGTGCCACTGCTCACGCTGAGATCATCACAGAGAAAGATCTTTATGTAGATCTCCTCTTGTGATAAATTGTAGTAGCAATCCACATTGGCCTCTCTTTGTAGCAGCTCCAAACTGCCTTCCTCGAACTTCTTGGCTACCAAAACCATCAGCTTTGCCTGACCATCAGAAGAGACGACCTGCAGAGATAAAATTTTGTACATGGGAAACATTTTTCGAAGGTTTTAATAGTCTGTTTTGCAGGGTTTTCCCTAGGAACGCTAGTCATATAAATCTGGGATATTAGCAACAAGTATATCAATTATTTGACAAACTTAAGTATTCAAAGATAATCTAATAAGAACTGAATTCATTTCTCCTATGACTTTGACTTTTATACTATCGAGTTGCATAATGTGAATTGGATTTTTCTTGGGTGATATATTTAATTTTAGACAAAATGAATACGACATAATATTTGAAGAAACCCCTGAATCTACCAAGTAGTTATGTAAATTTTTATTAAATAATTCAAAAGTCAAAAGTAAAGGAGGAGTATGTGAGTTAGACTTGTCACCTATCAGAATAACATCAGAGGAATCAAATAATGGATGACCAGGAGGTTTACCCATTCCTTTAGAAGCTTTAGATACCACAACAATAGGAAGAGGATAAGAAGGCACTGCATTCAATTCTTTTAGTAAAATCTTTTCCTATTGTTTGAGTTTAGTGAGTTCATGAAGGGAAATGTTTTCTTTTATATTCTTCATATCCTCAACTATATTGTACTCAATATCATATGAAACTACTAAAGTTATGGGTGAAGATGGAAATACTTGGGGAGAAGTGAAAGTGGAATTTTTAACAACAATTTTATCTTTAGCAGTGGAAGTTGAAGGTTTCTGTTTTTGAATTGGTTGTATAGGATCAACTGGGCTTTTTCTTCTTGTCTAACAAGTAATGCCTCATATTAATTTTCACTATTAGAAATAGGAAGAATAAAAATGAACATTCTATTTAACTCAGTTATTTTTTCATCTTGGGATTCATCAGTAGAAAATCCTGCTTTGTCCTCACCTTCATCATCAATTTTTGCATTATAGATCATGTTTGGAGGTTGTGGAATAGGTGGCTTATTTCTTCTGAATGGTCTAAAATGTTTTTGATGGAAGAGGATTCGACTACCTGTTTTTTGATCTATACCATCTCGTTAGATAAATTTCTAAGGACTAGTTGTGGCCTACAAGATCAAAGTGATCTTTAGGTGCTTTAATTTTAGGTTCATCCTTAAATGTAACTCTTTTTAATTTTCTATCTTCTTGAAATTTTTTCTTTTCTAGTGCATTTATCCCTTTCTCTACAAACAAAACTTCTTTCATGTTTTCTACCAATGTATTTTCGTTAGCTCTATTTACAAAAATTCCTATGTTAGAAGGAAGAGATGAAATATACCATTCAATTTGTACTTCGACAGCAGGGCTAGAAGTAGCTTAGATTTTATTTGAGAATTTGTTAAATCTAGAACTGAAATCTTTTATCTTTTCCCCTAAATTTGTTTTCAAATTGGAAAGGTCGTTGATAAGGGATGTGGTTGAGAAATCATCATCAAATTTAGTCAAAAATAGTTCTTCAAACATATCCCAACTAGTAATAGAATTAGATGGTAATGAAAAGTACCAAGACCCTACTGATCCTGTAAGAGTGTATGTGAATAATCTAGCAACAACATCTTCTTCATCTACCTCATTGAGATTGATGGATAACATATAATTATGAAGGTGCTCTTGAAAAGGTAATCCATCATTAGGATTGAATTTGGGAATCCGTATTTTACAATGTTTTGGTAGAGGATGAAGTGGTGCTGGCATTTGAACAACTCCTAGATTGGACGATGGTCTAGCTGCCATTGTAACAGTTGGGGAGGTGGATATGATGAAAGAAGAACTGGTAGCTGTGATAGTACTGCTTGAGGCAACACTAGTTGTTTGTGTAGAGGAAATGGAAATATATGAAGTGATCGGTAGAGAGAAAGGAAATGAAAAAGGAAGAAATGGAGATGTTGGTGAATAAGAGAATTAGGTAATCTCACTAGTAGATGTTTGGGAATTTGATGTATCAGTTTTCATTTTGGTGGGATTGGAGTGGAAATTCAAATAGTGGAATGCCATGTTTTGCACTTTCAGACCAAGTTAAAACACCAGTTCCTTGAAAATTAGAAGTTATTCTTCCTTCAGAATCTTTGGATGATTTAGGATTTCCTGTTGAAATGGAGACATCTTCCAAATTCTTTATCAAAGCTGTAATTTCTAGTGATTGTGGAGTATAATTTGCAGGGATTACCTCAAGAAGTATTCTAGGGGACTTCAGAAGCGATTGTACAACTCCTTATCTAAAAGTAGGAGATTCTGGAGGGTATCTGGAAGTTGTAGGAGATTTGGAGGGAGAATGACTCTTGGAATGGCCTTTTGTCTTTGGATTGGACTTACTTGCCATTCATATTCTACAGGCCCTCCTTCTAGCACCAAAAAGTGTTTAGGCCTCAAAAATCATTGCTTCAACACAGGGGGAAAATCACGTGGTCCAGAACTTAAGAGAACCCCTTTTCCATTTACGTAGTGGCTTCGAATGGATTGTATGGGATAAGTTTCCCAATGAAAGATGATTGAATGACTGTTTCATGCTTATATGGAAGTGAAATGGATGGATTTGCAGTAATGAATTAAATGGAAAAATATATGCATTAATCTAGTCTATAACCCATGATTGTTTAACTTTTATCTAGATGCGATCTATAATGATTTTCCATAGTAAATGACAATATATATTGCTCAAACACCAATGGAAATGAAACTATTTCAAGATGATTAGTTTGATTAAATAGTTAATAAAAATAATGTGTAAACTCATATCACGTTTAGAATATCAAAGAAAATTGTTTAATATGTATAAAAATATCAATGGCAACATGATCAATAGTGAATACATGTAACATTGTTCTTCAAATATAAAGTAATAAGAAATTTGAAAAGGTATATTTACTATTTACTTATGAAAAAAATAGAGGTACAATGATAGAAATACTAGATACACTTTGCTAAGCTCATAAAATAAATAGAAGCAGTTTATTCCTTCCCACAAAGATGATTCCAGCAGTACAGTAATGCAACTTCTCAAAATATTTATGAAAATTATTAAATAATGTTCTAGTCATTCTATTGAGAAAAGGATGAAAGTATAGTAGTGCGAGATTTCGTAAGCCTTTCTTCATAAAATTCAGGATCTTTATTTCATACAAAAAGTAAGCTTAAATAACAGAAAAAAATTGAATCTATTGTGTAGAGAGTTGAGGGCATTTAAACAGACCCCTTCAACAATGCTTAAAGGAAAACAATATTTTGGTAGAAGTTTCTAAAAGTGATTTGTTGTCTTCATCAAATTTGTTTGTTCCATTGAATTCTCTGGATGTCTCTCTACTTGTTTGAACTGATATGCCACTTATCAGCACAACTATCCTCCTCTGTCATGAACCTGAACACAAAAAATAGGAATTGATAAGATAAACATAAATGAGATGATAAGCGAAGCTTATTTGAAACAAAGCATGTTTTGTAGGAAATCAGGAAAAACGTAGAGCGCAATAATCCCGACATAGACATCATGGGGAGAAATGCAGAGTGAGGAGGTGGAATTTACGACTTATCAAAATCAAAAATCAAAGTTTGGGGCATATCATAAAACAATTACAATTGGATTAGAATTAGGGGAAAAACTTAGTAAAATTGCAATCAGATGAGACTATGAGTATTCCAAATAAAATCCAAAGGGTTCCTTCTTAAGACATATCACAATCAAAATTAGAATGGGCGGAGGAGCAAGTGATATGGTGATCATTTGTTATTTGTGATAGCCGCAGATGTGGGGATTAAATGAATTGCAGTGTATAATTCTATCAGGTCTGATCTTTGTCGCATATCACAATCAATGTTCAAAAGGATTGAGACTATGATTCTTGAGATTGTGTGGACGCGGGGGATTTATAAGTTGGAGTGATTAATCCCGTCAGGTCCGGCTATCGCAATTACAAATCGGCTGGGGTGAAGGATTTGCTATAAGTTGTGTCTCTTTGAAACTTACGATTGTGGGGTCTTGGGTGACGTGGCCATGATGTCATGAATAACGTCATGATCTGACATCTCGGGTGATGTGGCTATGACATGGAGGGTGATGTGGAGGATGACATGGATCTAACATCACTGTTGATGTCATATCACAATCGACGTTGAGATGTATATCGAAATTGGCAGTGCAATATAGGCACCAGACACAATATTAATATAAATAATAGAGTATAATCCAGGCGGGTCCAGGCCTTATCACATATTTCAATCGACAGCTCGAATCATGATAGGACTTAAGCTTATTTGCGATAGCCCGCGGATGTGATATTAATATGGATTGGATTAAAAATTTTCCTGTCGGGTTTGGGTTTTATTGCATATCACATCGGGAAGGGGCAAGACTTAACCCTTTGAAATTTACGATAGCCTATGGATGTGGAGGATTTATGGAATTGACTTTATAATCTCGTCGGGTTCGGGTTCACATATCACAATAAAGATAAGGTAATGGTTCTTATAAGATAGTGGATATTGGGATTGTGATGGATGTGGGGTCTTTTAGAAATGCAGTTAATAACCCGTTTGGGTCAGATCTAATCACATTTCAGCATTCAACGTTAGTGGGGAGTCTTTACCTTTGGAATTTTTATTATGGGACACGCAATGCGGGGTATCGTGGAGTTGTTTGGATCTTTGGGAATTAACAAAAAAAACTCTGATTTAAATTAAATAACCCGTATTGTTTTAATACTTAAGGTTTTAAAGCTTAAATATAAGTCTTCGTTCGAGGGTCTATTGAATTTTCTTTTTTTAGGGTAATCAAGGTTTCATACTTGGGTTTTAATAAAAAAAATCCTAAAGTATTAAACTTTGATTATAAGATTTTTTATTTTTATCTTTTTTAAATTGAAGGGTCCCTATTTTAATATAATAAATTTCATAGGATTTACATTAAAATGGGTATTGTTGAATAGTACAACAAATGGCGATTCACTGGAAGAACCAGTTATCTCTGATAAATGAATTTTTTTCCAAAAATTCAGTAAAACTAATTTAAGAAGTGAAAACTGCTTTTTGAAACATCTAAATAAATAAAATTACTTTGACTATAAAACTCATTAACTTGCAATCTCTTTTAAAAACCTTTTGTGAGTGAAAAAACACCTATTTACTTGTATGATTCATTAACAAATTTATAAAAATAAAGTAGGGGGCTTTTTATGACTTAACTTAAAATGGACTCATTCGTCACAGGTAGAGCCATTGCTACCAGTAGGCATTCATAGCCTCAATAGGGTTACCTTTTAACCAACAACAAACCAATGCCCCATCCATTTAATAGTGCAATAATTAGAAGTTTTTTTTTTTGCCAAAAAGCAATTGTCTTGGTTTGGTGGCCACAAAACGATAATTCCATTAAGAGGTAACAATTAAAACTAAGAAATATAGCTCGTGATGAGACCCCTTATCTTACAATTAGAAATCATAAGCCATTACCCTAAATTGGTATTCAATGTGGTAATGTCAATTTAATTGGTTCCTTATGAACATGGTAAGCAGGCTCATGATGAGACCTATTATCTTTTTAGATTTATTATATTTTAGAATTACACTCTAAAAAATTCCCTTTTTAATGGATGAGGAGGACTATTGACTCCTTAAGAGTTTTGGATGACAAATTTTAGTTTAAAGTGTTTGAGTCCTAAGACGGTCCTTACTTTTTAAGGATAAACTTTTTTAACTGAAACTAGAGTAAAATGATATAACGTTTTGAGGTTTTTAAGGATTTTACAACTTAATGGAAAAGATTAATTTCAGAGTTCTATAATTTTTATCTAATTTTTAGTTTTTGTAACCAATTCTTAAAAATTCCTACCTTCAAAATGAAAAAGTAAAAATAACTTTAAGATATGTTTGAAAGTTCAATAGAGTACTACTTAACATTTTATTAACAAAATATGTAAAAGGAAAAATAAATTGCAGCAGGATGTCAATGGAGTGATTTTTTTATAGATTTATTCTTTCTATTATTATTATTATTTATTTATTTATAAAGAAGTTAAGAAAATAATATCTTTAAGATGAGCCCATTTACAGGAAGTGAATCTCCACTTCGTGATAAATCTTGAAGTATAAATGTAGATGGGCTTATTTGTTCAACAATCTGAAATTGACCAAGCAATAAGTTCTGAAATTTGGTTTGTTTCCCTTTTTCTTCTTGTGCTTTATCTCACTTGAGAACTAGATCTCCAACTTGGAAGGATCTTTGTGTGATTGAACTTGCATCAAAATAAGCTTTCAATATCTGTTGAGGTTTGTTGTGTGTGAGTTTTGCCTTTTACCTTTCTTCTTCTAGTTATAGGATTTGTGACTTTCTCAATTGTAAGGAAGAAGAAGGCGTTTCTTCAATAAATTGAACTAGGGCTAATGAAGAAAGAGCTAAATGTGATGGAATGATGGCTTCCTTCCCATAGATTAGGTTAAAAGGAGAAGCGTCTATAGAGGCCTTCTGAGTTATCCTATCAGCCCATAGAGAAAATATTAAAGCTTTGTGCCAGTTTATTTGATTTTGATCTACAGTTCTTTTGATTATTCTAAGGAGATTTTTATTAGTGGATTTTCCCAAACCGTTTCCTTGGGGATGGTAATTAGTAGAATATTTGAGTTTAAAACCTCTCCTAATTGCAAATTCAATCATATTGGTACCCAAAAAATAAGATGCATTGACAAATATAAGTTCAGAAGGAAAACCAAACCTTGTAATGATAAATTGATCAATAAATTCAATAACAGATTCAGAATTGACTACATTTAGTGGAATTTCTTTACCTATGATATCCAATCCCCACTGTTTGAAAGACTATTCGATGTTGACTGGTTGTAGAGGAAAAGCTGGTTTCCTTTGTCTTCAAGAAGCAGTTTGGCATGTTTTACATTTCCTTACATATGCATGGGTATCTTTGAAGAGAGTGGACTAGTAGTATCCAACATGTAAGATTTTGTGTGTTGTAGTATCTCCTCCAGAGTTTCCACCTATTGGTCCATCGTGAAGTTCCTGCAAAACTGTTTGTGCTTCATATTTTTCAAGGCATCTTAACAATATGGAATCATAGTTTCTCCTAAATAACATGTTATCAACAATATCATAATTTTTTTCTTTTAATCATAAATATATTTTTCTTTTATAATTGAGTTCAGGAGGAGCATATCTAATTTTTAAATAAAAAATTAAATCAGCGTATTGGGAATCAACATCAATTACACTTAACTCAGAAATGTGTTCATTGTAGTTTCTATGTCCCCTTCGACTAGTATGTTAGATTCTCCTGTAAGCAGCTTGCAGAAACCTTTCTATATTACAATTTTAGCTGGTTTTATTTTGATATCGTATTCCTACAGAGTTGTTACCCAGTTTGGTCTCTTTTTTCCTAATTCTTTCTGCATTAGTAATTGCCTCACTGCTAGGAATGGGATTATTACGTTTGTGTGTGTTTTTAAGAGAAAAGGTCTAAAATGATTTACAGATATAT